>JACEFZ010014578.1:0-26052 GCA_014155875.1 Cepaea nemoralis
ATTGTATGGATCACATTACATATGGACTATATACTTTGTTAGTGTGTTGATCGTATTAATTCGGACTCCGTTCCTATTTTTATGTGGATCGGATTACATATGGTCTCTGTTTTTAGCTATTGTGTTGATCATATCACATAAGTTTGTAGCTTAGTTATTGTGTTAATCATACTACATATGGATCTTTTCTTAGTTGTGCGTTGATCGGATTACATATGGGCTAAATTTCTTAGTTGTCGAGTTGATCGTATTACATGTGGACTCTATTCTTAGATATTGTTTTAAATCTGATTACAGTGGACTACATACCCAGTTTTTGTTGTTGACCTGATTACATGTGGATTCCATACCTAGTTATTATGTTGATCGGATTGCATGTGAACTCCATACCTAGTTATTGTGTTTATTAGTTTACATGTGACTCCACACCTAGTTATTGTATTGATCGGATTACATGTGACTCCACACTAAGTTAATTTTTCGATCGGATTACATGTGGCTCCACACCTATTTTGTTGTTTTGTTCGGATTATATGTCGCCTGCGTTCCTAATATTGTGTTAATCGGATTACATGTGGACTCGACAGCTAGTTATTTTTGTTGATTGGATTACATGCAGACTCTGTTCCTATTTATTGTGTTGATTGGATTACATGTGGACTCTGTTCCTAGTTATTGTGTTGATCGGATTACATGGGAATCTGTTCCTAGTTATTGTGTTGATGGGATTATATGTGGAATCTGTTCCTAGTTATTGTGTTGATCGGATTATATGTGGAATCTGTTCCTAGTTATTGGGGTTGATCGGATTATATGCCGACTCCTTTCCTAGTTATTGTGTGGTTTGCATTACATATGGACTATATACTTAGTTATTGCGTTGATCTTATTACATATGGACTCTATTCTTTAATTATTGTGTTGATCGTATTACATTCGGACTCCGTCCTATTTAGTATGTGGATCGGATTACATAGGGTCTCTATTTTTAGTTATTGTGTTGATCGTATTACATCAGTTTCTAGCTTAGTTATTTTGTTAATCTTATTACATATGGACTCTATTCATAGTTGTTGTGTCCATCGGATTAATATGGACTCAATTCTTAGTTGTTGAGTTGATCTTATTACATATGGATTCTATTATTAGTTATTGTGTTGATCGGTTTATGTTAGGATCACTAGTTAAGTACTGTTGTTTTCTATTTGTTTTGTTGTTGCATTTCTTGTCGTTGATTAAGAGATGGTGGAAAAAGTTAACCTGAATGTCTATGTTTTTTTCTTTATATGAGCTTCCTACTCATTTTGTGTGTTTTATGTGGGACTACATATGAACAAGCATCTTTGATTAGTTTATTTTTTTTTTTTTGTTTGCTGGGTTTGTTTTTTAAAAACTCAAGCATAGTTCATACACATACGACTACGTCTAGTGGACTGGACTGGTTTTTGCTTGTGGTTTACCTTTTATTATTATCATTGTCCCTCATCGTCAAGCGAATCCACTCCGACTTCAGAGGTACTTGTTATTTACAACCCCATGTTAATAAAGAGAAGTAAACATATTAGTTCAGTTGACCGTTTTAAAAGGGTTTGAACCCGATCCCAGCATCAGCAAAACGGAAGTTTAAGAACTGACACTCTTATCCATTGGGCCCATATTGACCTCCATGAGAGGAGACTCTCTATGAAACATCGTAACGATTGGGAAGAGGAAGAGGCAAACAGGCAGAAATGATGATGGGTGGAATGCTAGTGTGGCGTTGGAGAATATCTTTAGCAGGCTTGATCCATTTGTTTTTAAATTTGTGTAAGTCAGAGATGTTCAACATGTACTCCCAAATTAGAACATCGTGATAACTGGAAAGATCAAAGGCAAGAGAGGAAGAGGCAGACCAAGTTAAATTTTATTGGATGGACTAAGATGGTGGCATGGATGAATATCCTTATGAGAGTTGTTTCAGAAAACCAAATATCGAGTTCTGTGGAGAGACATAAACGCCTACGTCAGTTCTATAATTTATTCTTCCCCATCTGCCATTCTTTGGCAGATCCCCAAAAATAGTAACATTCATCTCTGCAGAAAAACTGCTTCAAATGATAAGCAGTTAATGCGTTCTTGAACTGAAATACACAATCCACTGCCCTACGCTTTGCTTCCACCACTGCTGTTTTAACAGAGACTGCTATTTCTTTGTTTTCAAATAATGGTAGTTTACCCGCGTGTATATCAGACGCGTCTATTATATGAGTATTTGTGTAAAATTTAAAAAGATGCGTCTGCTATACGCGGGAAAAAACCAAAATTAGTAAACAAACAGACATATAGTATCTCGAAAACTACCGTTGTCACTGTGAAAAAAAATAACAGAGTGTTTTGAGTATATCTCTTAAAATGATCATTAAATTAATGTGATATACCAGTCTCTTGAATTTATTCTGTGTAGGCAGGGTGAGATGCAGCGAAATGTGCCAGGCAGTAAATTAGACTGTATGTTTTTCAGTCTTCGTTATTCAAGTGTACATTGTGAAAAACATTGTTTGAACAATGTTTCTGATAAAAACCGGGCTGTGGAGAAGTTGTTACGAATGCAAACTGCAATCCCATATACCGCCTTCAAAATACAGGTGCAGACGATTTGGAAAGCAGACTGCCTCTGCGCTAGTTTTCATGCAATAATATGAGTGTCGGGGGGTTCAGAAAGCAATAGCAAACTACTGAAAGTAAACTTGCCAAGATACATCGAACAAAAAAAAACAAAAAAATTATTGGGTTGACTGCAACGTCATGTGAAGGGTATCCAACTAACTCTGATAGAAATGGCATCTGGCTTCGTGTTTCCTTATCATACAGCAGACAAACTATCTTGGAAACCTGATATACACATACTGCTATTAAATGATACCATACTGAAGAGAGATAACATGTTGTTGGACAATACACAATTTAAATTTTTTACCAAAGCCTGGTAAAATGTCATGTTTCATTCATGAAGCGGTAGCAAGAGCCATGTAGTAGACGCCTTCAAACGTACAGCATGTCTGTCAGATCTGTGGGAATAACAAGTACAGGGGTTGATTCTACTAAATCTTGGGAATAACAAGTACAGGCATGTGATTCTACCAGATCTGTGGGAATAGCAATACAGGCATGTGATTCTACCAGATCTGTGGGAATAGCAATACAGGCATGTGATTCTACCAGATCTGTGGGAATAGCAATACAGGCATGTGATTCTACCAGATCTGTGGGAATAGCAATACAGGCATGTGATTCTACCAGATCTGTGGGAATAGCAATACAGGCATGTGATTCTACCAGATCTGTGGGAATAACAAGTACAGGCATGTGATTCTACCAGATCTGTGGGAATAGCAATACAGGCATGTGATTCTACCAGATCTGTGGGAATAACAAGTACAGGCATGTGATTCTACCAGATCTGTGGGAATAGCAATACAGGCATGTGATTCTACCAGATCTGTGGGAATAACAAGTACAGGCATGTGATTCTACCAGATCTGTGGGAATAACAAGTACAGGCATGTGATTCTACCAGATCTGTGGGAATAGCAAGTACAGGCATGTGATTCTACCAGATCTGTGGGAATAACAAGTACAGGCATGTGATTCTACCAGATCTGTGGGAATAGCAATACAGGCATGTGATTCTACCAGATCTGTGGGAATAGCAATACAGGCATGTGATTCTACCAGATCTGTGGGAATAACAAGTACAGGCATGTGATTCTACCAGATCTGTGGGAATAGCAATACAGGCATGTGATTCTACCAGATCTGTGGGAATAACAAGTACAGGCATGTGATTCTACCAGATCTGTGGGAATAACAAGTACAGGCATGTGATTCTACCAGATCTGTGGGAATAGCAAGTACAGGCATGTGATTCTACCAGATCTGTGGGAATAACAAGTACAGGCATGTGATTCTACCAGATCTGTGGGAATAGCAATACAGGCATGTGATTCTACCAGATCTGTGGGAATAGCAATACAGGCATGTGATTCTACCAGATCTGTGGGAATAGCAATACAGGCATGTGATTCTACCAGATCTGTGGGAATAAAAAGTACAGCCATGTGATTCTACCAGATCTGTGGGAATAGCAATACAGGCATGTGATTCTACCAGATCTGTGGGAATAGCAATACAGGCATGTGATTCTACCAGATCTGTGGGAATAACAAGTACAGGCATGTGATTCTACCAGATCTGTGGGAATAGCAATACAGGCATGTGATTCTACCAGATCTGTGGGAATAGCAATACAGGCATGTGATTCTACCAGATCTGTGGGAATAACAAGTACAGGCATGTGATTCTACCAGATCTGTGGGAATAGCAATACAGGCATGTGATTCTACCAGATCTGTGGGAATAGCAATACAGGCATGTGATTCTACCAGATCTGTGGGAATAACAAGTACAGGCATGTGATTCTACCAGATCTGTGGGAATAACAAGTACAGGCATGTGATTCTACCAGATCTGTGGGAATAGCAAGTACAGGCATGTGATTCTACCAGATCTGTGGGAATAACAAGTACAGGCATGTGATTCTACCAGATCTGTGGGAATAGCAATACAGGCATGTGATTCTACCAGATCTGTGGGAATAGCAATACAGGCATGTGATTCTACCAGATCTGTGGGAATAACAAGTACAGGCATGTGATTCTACCAGATCTGTGGGAATAGCAATACAGGCATGTGATTCTACCAGATCTGTGGGAATAAAAGTACAGGATTCTACCAGATCTGTGGGAATAGCAATACAGGCATGTGATTCTACCAGATCTGTGGGAATAGCAATACAGGCATGTGATTCTACCAGATCTGTGGGAATAACAAGTACAGGCATGTGATTCTACCAGATCTGTGGGAATAGCAATACAGGCATGTGATTCTACCAGATCTGTGGGAATAGCAATACAGGCATGTGATTCTACCAGATCTGTGGGAATAGCAATACAGGCATGTGATTCTACCAGATCTGTGGGAATAGCAATACAGGCATGTGATTCTACCAGATCTGTGGGAATAACAAGTACAGGCATGTGATTCTACCAGATCTGTGGGAATAACAAGTACAGGCATGTGATTCTACCAGATCTGTGGGAATAGCAAGTACAGGCATGTGATTCTACCAGATCTGTGGGAATAACAAGTACAGGCATGTGATTCTACCAGATCTGTGGGAATAGCAATACAGGCATGTGATTCTACCAGATCTGTGGGAATAGCAATACAGGCATGTGATTCTACCAGATCTGTGGGAATAACAAGTACAGGCATGTGATTCTACCAGATCTGTGGGAATAGCAATACAGGCATGTGATTCTACCAGATCTGTGGGAATAGCAATACAGGCATGTGATTCTACCAGATCTGTGGGAATAACAAGTACAGGCATGTGATTCTACCAGATCTGTGGGAATAGCAATACAGGCATGTGATTCTACCAGATCTGTGGGAATAGCAATACAGGCATGTGATTCTAACAGATCTGGGGAAAAACAAGTACAGGCATGTGATTCTACCAGATCTGTGGGAATAACAAGTACAGGCATGTGATTCTACCAGATCTGTGGGAATAGCAAGTACAGGCATGTGATTCTACCAGATCTGTGGGAATAACAAGTACAGGCATGTGATTCTACCAGATCTGTGGGAATAGCAATACAGGCATGTGATTCTACCAGATCTGTGGGAATAACAAGTACAGGCATGTGATTCTACCAGATCTGTGGGAATAGCAATACAGGCATGTGATTCTACCAGATCTGTGGGAATAACAAGTACAGGCATGTGATTCTACCAGATCTGTGGGAATAGCAATACAGGCATGTGATTCTACCAGATCTGTGGGAATAGCAATACAGGCATGTGATTCTACCAGATCTGTGGGAATAACAAGTACAGGCATGTGATTCTACCAGATCTGTGGGAATAGCAATACAGGCATGTGATTCTACCAGATCTGTGGGAATAGCAATACAGGCATGTGATTCTACCAGATCTGTGGGAATAACAAGTACAGGCATGTGATTCTACCAGATCTGTGGGAATAGCAATACAGGCATGTGATTCTACCAGATCTGTGGGAATAGCAATACAGGCATGTGATTCTACCAGATCTGTGGGAATAGCAATACAGGCATGTGATTCTACCAGATCTGTGGGAATAACAAGTACAGGCATGTGATTCTACCAGATCTGTGGGAATAGCAATACAGGCATGTGATTCTACCAGATCTGTGGGAATAGCAATACAGGCATGTGATTCTACCAGATCTGTGGGAATAACAAGTACAGGCATGTGATTCTACCAGATCTGTGGGAATAGCAATACAGGCATGTGATTCTACCAGATCTGTGGGAATAGCAATACAGGCATGTGATTCTACCAGATCTGTGGGAATAACAAGTACAGGCATGTGATTCTACCAGATCTGTGGGAATAACAAGTACAGGCATGTGATTCTACCAGATCTGTGGGAATAGCAATACAGGCATGTGATTCTACCAGATCTGTGGGAATAAACAATACAGGCATGTGATTCTACCAGATCTGTGGGAATAACAATACAGGCATGTGATTCTACCAGATCTGTGGGAATAGCAATACAGGCATGTGATTCTACCAGATCTGTGGGAATAACAAGTACAGGCATGTGATTCTACCAGATCTGTGGGAATAGCAATACAGGCATGTGATTCTACCAGATCTGTGGGAATAACAAGTACAGGCATGTGATTCTACCAGATCTGTGGGAATAAACAATACAGGCATGTGATTCTACCAGATCTGTGGGAATAGCAATACAGGCATGTGATTCTACCAGATCTGTGGGAATAACAAGTACAGGCATGTGATTCTACCAGATCTGTGGGAATAACAAGTACAGGCATGTGATTCTACCAGATCTGTGGGAATAGCAATACAGGCATGTGATTCTACCAGATCTGTGGGAATAACAAGTACAGGCATGTGATTCTACCAGATCTGTGGGAATAGCAATACAGGCATGTGATTCTACCAGATCTGTGGGAATAGCAATACAGGCATGTGATTCTACCAGATCTGTGGGAATAACAAGTACAGGCATGTGATTCTACCAGATCTGTGGGAATAGCAATACAGGCATGTGATTCTACCAGATCTGTGGGAATAACAAGTACAGCCATGTGATTCTACCAGATCTGTGGGAATAGCAATACAGGCATGTGATTCTACCAGATCTGTGGGAATAGCAATACAGGCATGTGATTCTACCAGATCTGTGGGAATAACAAGTACAGGCATGTGATTCTACCAGATCTGTGGGAATAGCAATACAGGCATGTGATTCTACCAGATCTGTGGGAATAACAATACAGGCATGTGATTCTACCAGATCTGTGGGAATAACAAGTACAGGCATGTGATTCTACCAGATCTGTGGGAATAGCAATACAGGCATGTGATTCTACCAGATCTGTGGGAATAGCAATACAGGCATGTGATTCTACCAGATCTGTGGGAATAACAAGTACAGGCATGTGATTCTACCAGATCTGTGGGAATAGCAATACAGGCATGTGATTCTACCAGATCTGTGGGAATAGCAATACAGGCATGTGATTCTACCAGATCTGTGGGAATAACAAGTACAGGCATGTGATTCTACCAGATCTGTGGGAATAGCAATACAGGCATGTGATTCTACCAGATCTGTGGGAATAACAAGTACAGCCATGTGATTCTACCAGATCTGTGGGAATAGCAATACAGGCATGTGATTCTACCAGATCTGTGGGAATAACAAGTACAGGCATGTGATTCTACCAGATCTGTGGGAATAGCAATACAGGCATGTGATTCTACCAGATCTTTGGGAATAGCAATACAGGCATGTGATTCTACCAGATCTGTGGGAATAACAAGTACAGGCATGTGATTCTACCAGATCTGTGGGAATAGCAATACAGGCATGTGATTCTACCAGATCTGTGGGAATAGCAATACAGGCATGTGATTCTACCAGATCTGTGGGAATAACAAGTACAGGCATGTGATTCTACCAGATCTGTGGGAATAACAAGTACATGCATGTGATTCTACCAGATCTGTGGGAATAGCAATACAGGCATGTGATTCTACCAGATCTGTGGGAATAACAAGTACAGGCATGTGATTCTACCAGATCTGTGGGAATAGCAATACAGGCATGTGATTCTACCAGATCTGTGGGAAAAAGCAATACAGGCATGTGATTCTACCAGATCTGTGGGAATAACAAGTACAGGCATGTGATTCTACCAGATCTGTGGGAATAGCAATACAGGCATGTGATTCTACCAGATCTGTGGGAATAACAAGTACAGGCATGTGATTCTACCAGATCTGTGGGAATAGCAATACAGGCATGTGATTCTACCAGATCTGTGGGAATAACAAGTACAGGCATGTGATTCTACCAGATCTGTGGGAATAGCAATACAGGCATGTGATTCTACCTGATCTGTGGGAATAACAATACAGGCATGTGATTCTACCAGATCTGTGGGAATAGCAATACAGGCATGTGATTCTACCAGATCTGTGGGAATAAAAAGTACAGCCATGTGATTCTACCAGATCTGTGGGAATAGCAATACAGGCATGTGATTCTACCAGATCTGTGGGAATAGCAATACAGGCATGTGATTCTACCAGATCTGTGGGAATAAAAGTACAGGCATGTGATTCTACCAGATCTGTGGGAATAGCAATACAGGCATGTGATTCTACCAGATCTGTGGGAATAGCAATACAGGCATGTGATTCTACCAGATCTGTGGGGAAAAACAAGTACAGGCATGTGATTCTACCAGATCTGTGGAAATAGCAATACAGGCATGTGATTCTACCAGATCTGTGGGAATAGCAATACAGGCATGTGATTCTACCAGATCTGTGGGAATAACAAGTACAGGCATGTGATTCTACCAGATCTGTGGGAATAACAAGTACAGGCATGTGATTCTACCAGATCTGTGGGAATAGCAAGTACAGGCATGTGATTCTACCAGATCTGTGGGAATAACAAGTACAGGCATGTGATTCTACCAGATCTGTGGGAATAGCAATACAGGCATGTGATTCTACCAGATCTGTGGGAATAGCAATACAGGCATGTGATTCTACCAGATCTGTGGGAATAACAAGTACAGGCATGTGATTCTACCAGATCTGTGGGAATAGCAATACAGGCATGTGATTCTACCAGATCTGTGGGGAAAAACAAGTACAGGCATGTGATTCTACCAGATCTGTGGGAATAGCAATACAGGCATGTGATTCTACCAGATCTGTGGGAATAACAAGTACAGGGATGTGATTCTACCAGATCTGTGGGAATAGCAATACAGGCATGTGATTCTACCAGATCTGTGGGAATAGCAATACAGGCATGTGATTCTACCAGGTCTGTGGGAATAAAAGTACAGGCATGTGATTCTACCAGATCTGTGGGAATAGCAATACAGGCATGTGATTCTACCAGATCTGTGGGAATAGCAATACAGGCATGTGATTCTACCAGATCTGTGGGAATAACAAGTACAGGCATGTGATTCTACCAGATCTGTGGGAATAACAAGTACAGGCATGTGATTCTACCAGATCTGTGGGAATAGCAATACAGGCATGTGATTCTACCTGATCTGTGGGAATAACAATACAGGCATGTGATTCTACCAGATCTGTGGGAATAACAAGTACAGGCATGTGATTCTACCAGATCTGTGGGAATAGCAATACAGGCATGTGATTCTACCAGATCTGTGGGAATAACAAGTACAGGCATGTGATTCTACCAGATCTGTGGGAATAGCAATACAGGCATGTGATTCTACCAGATCTGTGGGAATAACAAGTACAGGCATGTGATTCTACCAGATCTGTGGGAATAGCAATACAGGCATGTGATTCTACCAGATCTGTGGGAATAGCAATACAGGCATGTGATTCTACCAGATCTGTGGGAATAACAAGTACAGGCATGTGATTCTACCAGATCTGTGGGAATAGCAATACAGGCATGTGATTCTACCAGATCTGTGGGAATAGCAATACAGGCATGTGATTCTACCAGATCTGTGGGAATAACAAGTACAGGCATGTGATTCTACCAGATCTGTGGGAATAACAATACAGGCATGTGATTCTACCAGATCTGTGGGAATAACAAGTACAGGCATGTGATTCTACCTGATCTGTGGGAATAACAAGTACAGGCATGTGATTCTACCAGATCTGTGGGAATAGCAATACAGGCATGTGATTCTACCAGATCTGTGGGAATAACAAGTACAGGCATGTGATTCTACCAGATCTGTGGGAATAGCAAAAACAGGCATGTGATTCTACCAGATCTGTGGGAATAGCAATACAGGCATGTGATTCTACCAGATCTGTGGGAATAACAAGTACAGGCATGTGATTCTACCAGATCTGTGGGAATAGCAATACAGGCATGTGATTCTACCAGATCTGTGGGAATAACAAGTACAGGCATGTGATTCTAGCAGATCTGTGGGAATAACAAGTACAGGCATGTGATTCTACCAGATCTGTGGGAATAACAATACAGGCATGTGATTCTACCAGATCTGTGGGAATAGCAATACAGGCATGTGATTCTACCAGATCTGTGGGAATAACAAGTACAGGCATGTGATTCTACCAGATCTGTGGGAATAGCAATACAGGCATGTGATTCTACCAGATCTGTGGGAATAGCAATACAGGCATGTGATTCTACCAGATCTGTGGGAATAACAAGTACAGGCATGTGATTCTACCAGATCTGTGGGAATAGCAATACAGGCATGTGATTCTACCAGATCTGTGGGAATAACAAGTACAGCCCTGTGATTCTACCAGATCTGTGGGAATAGCAATACAGGCATGTGATTCTACCAGATCTGTGGGAATAACAAGTACAGGCATGTGATTCTACCAGATCTGTGGGAATAGCAATACAGGCATGTGATTCTACCAGATCTGTGGGAATAGCACATACAGGCATGTGATTCTACCAGATCTGTGGGGAATAACAAGTACAGAGCATGTGATTCTACCAGATCTGTGGGAATAGCAAGTACAGGCATGTAATTCTACCAGATCTGTGGGAATAGCAATACAGGCATGTGATTCTACCAGATCGATGTGTATAAGAGACAGGGCATGTGATTCTACCAGATCTGTGGGAATAACAAGTACAGGCATGTGATTCTACCAGATCTGTGGGAATAGCAATACAGGCATGTGATTCTACCAGATCTGTGGGAATAGCAATTACAGGCATGTGATTCTACCAGATCTGTGGTAATAACAAGTAAGGCATGTGATTCTACCAGATCTGTGGGAATAGCCAATACAGGCATGTGATTCTACCAGATCTGTGGGAATAGCAATACAGGCATGTGATTCTACCAGTATCTGTGGGAATAACAAGTACAGGCATGTGATTCTACCAGATCTGTGGGAATAACAATTAACAGGCCATGTGATTCTACCAGATCTTTGGGAATAACAAGTACAGGCATGTGATTCGACTAAATCTTGTGGAATACAAGTACTAGCATGTGATTCTACCCAGATCTGTGGGAATAACAAGTACAGGCAGGATTCTACCAGATCTGTGGGAATAACAAGTACATGCATGTGATTCTACCAGATCTGTGGGAATAGCAAGTACAGGCATGTGATTCTACCAGTATCTGTGGGAATAACAAGTACACTGGCATGTGATTCTACCAGATCTGTGGGAATAACAAATTACCGGCATGTGATTCTACCAGAATCTGTGGAATAGCAATACAGGCATGTGATTCTACCAGGATCTGTGGAATAACAAGTACCGCATGTGATTCTACCAGATCTGTGGGAATAGCAATACAGCATGTGATTCTACCAGATCTGTGGAAATAGCAATACAGGCATGTGATTCTACAGATCTGTGGGAATACAAGTACAGGCATGTAGATTATACAGATCTGTGGGAATAGCAATACAGGCATGTGATTCTACCAGATCTGTGGGAATAGCAATACAGGCATGTGATTCTACCAGATCTGTGGGAATAACAAGTACAGGCATGTGATTCTACCAGATCTGTGGGAATAGCAATACAGGCATGTGATTCTACCAGATCTGTGGGAATAGCAATACAGGCATGTGATTCTACCAGATCTGTGGGAATAACAAGTACAGGCATGTGATTCTACCAGATCTGTGGGAATAACAAGTACAGGGATGTGATTCTACCAGATCTGTGGGGAAAAGCAAGTACAGGCATGTGATTCTACCAGATCTGTGGGAATAACAAGTACAGGCATGTGATTCTACCAGATCTGTGGGAATAGCAATACAGGCATGTGATTCTACCAGATCTGTGGGAATAGCAATACAGGCATGTGATTCTACCAGATCTGTGGGAATAACAAGTACAGGCATGTGATTCTACCAGATCTGTGGGAATAGCAATACAGGATGTGATTCTACCAGATCTGTGGGAATAACAAGTACAGGCATGTGATTCTACCAGATCTGTGGGAATAGCAATACAGGCATGTGATTCTACCAGATCTGTGGGAATAACAAGTACAGGCATGTGATTCTACCAGATCTGTGGGAATAGCAATACAGGCATGTGATTCTACCAGATCTGTGGGAATAGCAATACAGGCATGTGATTCTACCAGATCTGTGGGAATAACAAGTACAGGCATGTGATTCTACCAGATCTGTGGGAATAGCAATACAGGCATGTGATTCTACCAGATCTGTGGGAATAGCAATACAGGCATGTGATTCTACCAGATCTGTGGAATAACAAGTACAGGCATGTGATTCTACCAGATCTGTGGGAATAGCAATACAGGCATGTGATTCTACCAGATCTGTGGGAATAGCAATACAGGCATGTGATTCTACCAGATCTGTGGGAATAACAAGTACAGGCATGTGATTCTACCAGATCTGTGGGAATAGCAATACAGGCATGTGATTCTACCAGATCTGTGGGAATAGCAATACAGACATGTATTCTACCAGATCTGTGGGAATAACAAGTACAGGCATGTGATTCTACCAGATCTGTGGGAATAGCAATACAGGCATGTGATTCTACCAGATCTGTGGGAATAACAAGTACAGGCATGTGATTCTACCAGATCTGTGGGAATCACAGGGCCCGTATTGTATTCCACAGATCTGGTAGAATCACATGCCTGTATTGTTATTCCCACAGATCTGGTAGAATTACATGCCTGTATTTCTATTCCACAGATCTGGTAGAATCACATGCCTGTATTGCTATTCCCCCAGATCTGGTAGAATCACATGCTGTACTTTTTATTCCCACAGATCTGGGAGAATCACATGCCTGTATTGCTATTCCACAGATCTGGTAGAATCACATGCCTGTATTGCTATTCCCACAGATCTGGTAGAATCAATGCCGTATTTTTATTCCCACAGATCTGTAGAATCACATGCCTGTATTTTATTCCACAGATCTGGTAGAATCACATGCCTGTATTGCTATTCCACAGATCTGGTAGAATCACATGCCTGTATTGTATTCACAGATCTGGTAGAATCACATGCCTGTATTGCTATTCCCACAGATCTGGTAGAATCACATTACTGTATTGCTATTCCCCCAGATCTGGTAGAATCACATGCCCGTATTGTTATTCCCACAGATCTGGTAGAATCACATGCCTGTATTGCTATTCCCACAGATCTGGTAGAATCACATGCCTGTATTGTTTTTCCCACAGATCTGGTAGAATCACATGGCCCGTACTTTTATTCCCACAGATCTGGTAGAATCAATGCCGTCTTGTATTCCACAGATCTGGGGAATCACATGCCATTGTATTCCCCCCCGATCTGGTAGAAACACATGGCTGTATGTATTCCCACAGATCTGGTAGAATCCCATGCCGATTGTATTTACAGATCTGGTAGAATCACAGCCGTATTGTATTCCCACCCGATCTGGTAGAATCACATGCCTGTATTGCTATTCCCCCAGATCTGTAGAATCAATGCCGTATTGTATTCCACAGATCTGGTAGGATCACATCCTGTACTTGTTATTCCCACAGATCTGGTGAATCACATGCCTGTATTGCTATTCCCCCAGATCTGGTAGAATCACATGCCCGTACTTGTTATTCCCACAGATCTGGTAGAATCACATGCCTGTATTTTATTTCCACAGATCTGGGGAATCACAGCCTGTACTTGTTATTCCCACAGATCTGGGAGAATCACATGCCTGTATGTATTCCACAGATCTGGTAGAATCACATCCCGATTGTATTCCACAGATCTGGTAGAATCACATGCCTGTATTGTTTTTCCCACAGATCTGGGAGAATCACATGCCTGTATTGCTATTCCACAGATCTGGTAGAATCACATGCTGTACTTGTTATTCCCACAGATCTGGTAGAATCACATGCCTGTATTGCTATTCCACAGATCTGGTAGAATCACATGCCGACTTTTATTCCCACAGATCTGGTAGAATCACATGCCCGTATTGCTATTCCCACAGATCTGGTAGAATCACATGCCTGTATTTTTATTCCCACAGATCTGGTAGAATCACATGCCTGTACTTGTTTTTCCCACAGATCTGGTAGAATCACATGCCTGTATTGCTATTCCCACAGATCTGGTAGAATCACATGCCTGTACTTGTTATTCCCCCAGATCTGGTAGAATCACATGCCTGTATTGTTTTTCCCACAGATCTGGTAGAAAAACCATGCCTGTATTGCTATTCCCACAGATCTGGTAGAATCACATGCCTGTATTGTTTTTCCCACAGATCTGGTAGAATCACATGCCTGTATTGTTTTTCCCACAGATCTGGTAGAATCACATGCCTGTATTGCTATTCCCACAGATCTGGTAGAATCACATCCCGTATTGTATTCCCACAGATCTGGTAGAATCACATGCCCGTATTTTATTCCCCCAGATCTGGTAGAATCACATGCCTGTATTGCTATTCCCACAGATCTGGTAGAATCACATCTGTATTGTATTCCCACAGATCTGGGGAAACACATGCCTGTATTTTATTCCCCCAGATCTGGTAGAATAAAGCCTTTTTGCTATTCCCAAAGGGGGAAACATGCCTGTATTGTTATTCCCACAGATCGGTAGAATCACATGCCTGCTTGTTTTTCCCACAGTTGGGAAAACATGCCTTATTATTCCCACAGATCTGGTAGAATCACATGCCTGTTGCTTTTCCCACAGATCTGGTAGAATCACATGCCCGTATTGTTATTCCCACAGATCTGGTAGAATCACATGCCTGTATTGCTATTCCCACAGATCTGGTAGAATCACATGCCTGTATTGTTATTCCCACAGATCTGGTAGAATCACATGCCTGTATTGCTATTCCCACAGATCTGGTAGAATCACATGCCTGTATTGTTTTTCCCACAGATCTGGTAGAATCACATGCCTGTATTGTTTTTCCCACAGATCTGGTAGAATCACATGCTGTACTTGTTATTCCCACAGATCTGGTAGAATCACATGCCTGTATTGTTTTTCCCACAGATCTGGTAGAATCACATGCCTGTACTTGTTATTCCCACAGATCTGGTAGAATCACATGCCTGTATTGCTATTCCCACAGATCTGGTAGAATCACATGCCTGTATTGCTATTCCCACAGATCTGGTAGAATCACATACCTGTACTTGTTATTCCACAGATCGGTAGAATCAATGCCTGTATTGCTATTCCCACAGATCTGGTAGAATCACATGCATGTACTTGTTATTATCACAGATCTGGTAGAATCACATGCCTGTTACTTGTTATTCCCACAGATCTGGTAGAATCACATGCCTGTATTGCTATTCCCACAGATCTGGTAGAATCACATGCCTGTACTTGCTTATTCCCACAGATCTGGTAGAATCACATGCCTTGTACTTGCTTATTCCCACAGATCTGGTAGAATCAATGCCTGTATTGCTATTTCCCACAAGATCTGGTAGAATCACATGCCTGTAATTGTTATTCCCACAGATCTGGTAGAATCACATGCCTGTAATTGTTATTCCCACAGATCTGGTAGATCACATGCCTGTATTGTTATTCCCACAGATCTGGTAGAATCACATGCTGTATTGCTATTCCCACAGATCTGTAGAATCACATGCCTGTACTTGTATTTCCCACAGATCTGGTAGAATCACATGCCTGTATTGCTATTCCCAGATCTGGTAGAATCACATGCCTGTATTGCTATTCCCACAGATTCGGTAGAATCACATGCCTGTCTTGCTATTCCCACAGATCTGGTGAATCACATGCCCGGTATTGCTATTCCCACAGATCTGGTAGAATCACATGCCTGTATTGCTATTCCCACAGATCTGGTAGAATCAACATGCCTGTATGTGCTATTCCCACAGATCTGGTAGAATCACATGCCTGTACTTGCTTATTCACCACAGATCTGGTAGAATCACATGCCTGTACTTGTTATTCCCACAGATCTGGTAGAATCACAATGCCTGTACTTGCTATTCCCACAAATCTGGTAGAATCACATGCCTGTATTGCTATTCCCACAGATCTGGTAGAAATCACAATGCCTGTACTTGTTATTCCCACAGATCAGGTAGAATCACATGCCTGTACTTGCTGATTCCCACAGATCTGGTAGAATCACATGCATGTACTTGTTATTCCCAACAGATCATGGTAGAATCACATGCCTGTACTTGTTATTCCCACAGATCTGGTAGAATCACATGAGATCTGGTAGAATCACATGCCTGTACTTGCTATTCCCACAGATCTGGTAGAATCACATGCATGTACTTGTTATTCCCACAGATCTGGTAGAATCACATGCCTGTAATTGCTATTCCCACAGATCTGGTAGAATCACATGCCTGTATTGCTATTCCCACAGATCTGGTAGAATCACATGTCTGTACTTGTTATTCCCCACAGATCTGGTAGAATCACATGCCTGTATTGCTATTCCCACAGATCTGGTAGAATCACATGCCTGTACTTGTTTTTCCCCACAGATCGGTAGAATCACATGCCTGTACTTGCTATTCCCACAGATCTGGTAGAATCACATGCATGTACTTGTTATTCCCACAGATCTGGTAGAATCACATGCCTGTACTTGTTATTCCCACAGATCTGGTAGAATCACATGCCTGTATTGCTATTCCCACAGATCTGGTAGAATCACATGCCTGTATTGCTTTTCCCCACAGATCTGGTAGAATCACATGCCTGTACTTTTATTCCCACAATCGGGTAGAATCACATGCCTGTATTGTTTTCCCCACAGATCTGGTAGAATCACATGCCTGTATTGCTATTCCCACAGATCTGGTAGAATCACATGCCTGTACTTGTTATTCCCACAGACTGGTAGAATCACATCCCTGTATTGCTATTCCCACAGATCTGGTAGAATCACATGCCTGTACTTGTTATTCCCACAGATCAGGTAGAATCACATGCCTGTACTTGCTATTCCCACAGATCTGGTAGAATCACATGCCTGTATTGCTATTCCCACAGATCTGGTAGAATCACATGCCTGTATTGCTATTCCCACAGATCTGGTAGAATCACATGGCCTGTACTTGTTATTCCCACAGATCTGGTAGAATCACATGCCTGTATTGCTATTCCCACAGATCTGGTAGAATCACATGCCTGTACTTGTTATTCCCACAGATCTGGTAGAATCACATGCCTGTATTGCTATTCCCACAGATCTGGTAGAATCACATGCCTGTATTGCTATTCCACAGATCTGGTAGAATCACATGCCTTACTTGTTATTCCCACAGATCTGTAGAATCACATGCCTGTACTTGCTATTCCCACAGATCTGGTAGAATCACATGCCTGTACTTGTATTCCCACAGATCTGGTAGAATCACATGCCTGTACTTGTTATTCCCACAGATCTGGTAGAATCACATGCCTGTACTTGTTATTCCCACAGATCTGGTAGAATCACATGCCTGTACTTGTTATTCCCACAGATCTGTAGAATCACATGCCTGTATTGCTATTCCCACAGATCTGGTAGAATCACATGCCTGTATTGCTATTCCCACAGATCTGGTAGAATCACATGCCTGTACTTGTTATTCCCACAGATCAGGTAGAATCACATGCCTGTACTTGCTATTCCCACAGATCTGGTAGAATCACATGCCTGTACTTGTTATTCCCACAGATCTGGTAGAATCACATGCCTGTACTTGTTATTCCCACAGATCTGGTAGAATCACATGCCTGTACTTGCTATTCCCACAGATCTGGTAGAATCACATGCCTGTATTGCTATTCCCACAGATCTGGTAGAATCACATGCCTGTACTTGTTATTCCCACAGATCTGGTAGAATCACATGCCTGTATTGCTATTCCCACAGATCTGGTAGAATCACATGCCTGTATTGCTATTCCCACAGATCTGGTAGAATCACATGCCTGTACTTGTTATTCCCACAGACCTGGTAGAATCACATGCCTGTATTGCTATTCCCACAGATCTGGTAGAATCACATGCCTGTATTGCTATTCCCACAGATCTGGTAGAATCACATGGCTGTACTTTTTATTCCCACAGATCTGGTAGAATCACATGCCTGTATTGCTATTCCCACAGATCTGGTAGAATCACATGCCTGTATTGCTATTCCCACAGATCTGGTAGAATCACATGCCTGTATTGCTATTCCCACAGATCTGGTAGAATCACATGCCTGTACTTGTTATTCCCACAGATCAGGTAGAATCACATGCCTGTACTTGCTATTCCCACAGATCTGGTAGAATCACATGCATGTACTTGTTATTCCCACAGATCTGGTAGAATCACATGCCTGTACTTGTTATTCCCACAGATCTGGTAGAATCACATGCCTGTATTGCTATTCCCACAGATCTGGTAGAATCACATGCCTGTACTTGTTATTCCCACAGATCTGGTAGAATCACATGCCTGTATTGCTATTCCCACAGATCTGGTAGAATCACATGCCTGTATTGCTATTCCCACAGATCTGGTAGAATCACATGCCTGTACTTGTTATTCCCACAGATCAGGTAGAATCACATGCCTGTACTTGCTATTCCCACAGATCTGGTAGAATCACATGCATGTACTTGTTATTCCCACAGATCTGGTAGAATCACATGCCTGTACTTGTTATTCCCACAGATCTGGTAGAATCACATGCCTGTATTGCTATTCCCACAGATCTGGTAGAATCACATGCCTGTACTTGTTATTCCCACAGATCTGGTAGAATCACATGCCTGTATTGCTATTCCCACAGATCTGGTAGAATCACATGCCTGTACTTGTTATTCCCACAGATCTGGTAGAATCACATGCCTGTATTGCTATTCCCACAGATCTGGTAGAATCACATGCCTGTATTGCTATTCCCACAGATCTGGTAGAACCACATGCCTGTATTGCTATTCCCACAGATCTGGTAGAATCACATGCCTGTATTGCTATTCCCACAGATCTGGTAGAATCACATGCCTGTATTGCTATTCCCACAGATCTGGTAGAATCACATGCCTGTACTTGTTATTCCCAATATTTAGTAGAATCATACGCATGTACTTGTTATTCCCACAGATCTGACAGACATCTGTACGTTTGAAGGCGTCTACTACATGGGCTCTTGCTACCGCTTCATGAATGAAAACATGACATTTTACCAGGCTTTGGTAAGAAGATTTAAATTGTGTATTTGTCCAACAACATGTTATCTCTCTTTCAGTATGGTATCATTTAATAGCAGTATGTGTATATCAGTGTTTCCAAGATAGTGTTGTCTGCTGTATGATAAGGAAACACGAAGCCAGATGCCATTTCTATCAGAGTTAGTTGGATACCCTTCACATGACGTTGCAGTCAACCCAATAATTTTTTTGTTTTTTTTTGTTCGATGTATCTTGGCAAGTTTACTTTCAGTAGTTTGCTATTGCTTTCTGAACCACCGACACTCATATTATTGCATGAAAACTAGCGCAGAGGCAGTCTGCTTTCAAATCGTCTGCACCTGTATTTTGAAGGCGGTATATGGGATTGCAGTTTGCATTCGTAACAACTTCTCCACAGCCCGGTTTTTATCAGAAACATTGTTCAAACAAATGTTTTCACAATGTACACTTGAATAACGAAGACTGAAAAACATACAGTCTAATTTACTGCCTGGCACATTTCGCTGCATCTCACCCTGCCTACTACAGAATAAATTCAAGAGACTGGTATATCACATTAACTTAATGAATCATTTTAAGAGATATACTCAAAACACTCTGTTATATTTTTCACAGTGACAACGGTAGTTTTCGAGATACTATATTGTCTGTTTGTTTACATAATTTTGGTTTATCCGCGCGTATAGCAGACGCATCTTCTTAATTTACACAAATACTCATATAAATAGACGCGTCTGATATACACGCGGGTAAACTACCATTATTTGAAAACAAAGAAATAGCAGTCTCTGTTAAAACAGCAGTGGTGGAAGCAAAGCGTATGGCAGTGGATTGTGTATTTCAGTTCAAAGAACGCATTAAGCTGCTTATCATTTGAAGCAGTTTTTCTGCAGAGATGAATGTTACTATTTGGGCATCTGCCAAAGAATGGCAGATGGAGAAGAATAACTTATAGAACTGACGTAGGCGTTTATGTCTCTCCACAGAACTCGATATTTGGTTTTCTGAAACAACTCTCATAAGGATATTCATCCATGCCACCATCTTAGTCCATCCAATAAAATTTAACTTGGTCTGCCTCTTCCTCTCTTGCCTTTGATCTTTCCAGTTATCACGATGTTCTAATTTGGGAGTACATGTTGAACATCTCTGACTTACACAACTTTAAAGACAACTGGATCAAGCCTGCTAAAGATATTCTCCAACGCCACACTAGCATTCCACCCATCATCATTTCTGCCTGTTTGCCTCTTCCTCTTCTCCCAATCGTTACGATGTTTCATAGAGAGTCTCCTCTCATGGAGGTCAATATGGCCGAATGGATAAGAGTGTCAGTTCTTAAACTTCCGTTTTGCTGATGCTGGGATCGGGTTCAACCATTAAATCGGTCAACTGAACTAATATGTTTACTTCTCTTTATTAACATGGGGTGTAAATAACAAGTACCTCTGAAGTCGGAGTGGATTCGCTTGACGATGAGGGACAATGATAATAATAAAAGGTAAACCACAAGCAAAAACCAGTCCAGTCCACTAGACGTAGTCGTATGTGTATGAACTATGCTTGAGTTTTTAAAAAAACAACCGAGCAAACAAAAAAAAAAAAATAATCTAATCAAAGAATGCTTGTTCATATGTAGTCCACATAAAACACACAATATGAGTAGGAAGCTCATATAAAGAAAAACACATAGACATTCAGGTTAACTTTTCCACCATCTCTTAATCAACGACAAGAAATGCAACAACAAAACAAATAGAAAACAACAGTACTTAACTAGTGATCCTAACATAAACCGATCAACACAATAACTAATAATAGAATCCATATGTAATAAGATCAACTCAACAACTAAGAATTGAGTCCATATGTAATCCGATGGACACAACAACTATGAATAGAGTCCATATGTAATAAGATTAACAAAATAACTAAGCTAGAAACTGATGTAATACGATCAACACAATAACTAAAAATAGAGACCCTATGTAATCCGATCCACATACTAACTAGGAACGGAGTCCGAATGTAATACGATCAACACAATAATTAAAGAATAGAGTCCATATGTAATAAGATCAACGCAATAACTAAGTATATAGTCCATATGTAATGCAATCCACACAATAACTAGGAACGGAGTCGGCATATAATCCGATCAACACAATAACTAGGAACAGATTCCACATATAATCCGATCAACACAATAACTAGGAACAGATTCCACATATAATCCGATCAACACAATAACTAGGAACAGATTCCACATGTAATCCGATCAACACAATAACTAGGAACAGAGTCCACATGTAATCCAATCAACACAATAACTAGGAACAGAGTCTGCATGTAATCCAATCAACACAATAACTAGCTGTCGAGTCCACATGTAATCCGATTAACACAATAATTAGGAACGCAGGCGACATATAATCCGAACAACACAACAACTAGGTGTGGAGCCCACATGTAATCCGATCGAAACATTAACTTAGTGTGGAGTCAACATGTAATCCGATCAATACAATAACTAGGTATGGAGTTCACATGCAATCCGATCAACATAATAACTAGGTATGGAATCCACATGTAATCAGGTCAACACAATAACTGGGTATGTAGTCCACATGTAATCAGATTAACACAATATCTAAGAATAGAGTCCACATGTAATACGATCAACTCGACAACTAAGAATTGAGCCCATATGTAATCCGATCAACGCAACAACTAAGAATAGAGTCCATATGTAGTATGATTAACACAATAACTAAGCTACAAACTTATGTGATATGATCAACACAATAGCTAAAAACAGAGACCATATGTAATCCGATCCACATAAAACTAGGAACGGAGTCCGAATGTAATACGATCAACACACTAACAAAGTATATAGTCCATATGTAATGTGATCCATACAATAATTGGGAAAGGAGTCGGCATGTAATCCGATCAACACAATAACTAGGTGTGGAGTTCACATGTAATCCGATCAACACAATAACTAGGTGTGAAGTATACATGTAATCCGTTCAACACAATAACTAGTTGTGGAGTCCGCATGTAATCAGATCACCACAGTAAATAGGTGCCGAGTTAACATGTAATCAAATCAACACAATATCTGGAAGCAGAGTTCACATGTTATCCGATGAACACAATAACTAGGTTGGAGTCCACATGTAATCAGATCAACACAATAACTAGGAACAGAGTCCACATGTAATCCGATCAAAACAATAACTAAGGATAGAGTCCATATGTAATTCGATCACTACAATACCTAGGAAAGGAGTCCACATGTATCACGACTTTACACCTTATTATGGCTTCCTACATACGTCCAGTTCTGTTCTAGTCTTGACACATCTTCAGTTGCTGGGCTTGGAGAGAGGTGAAGGTCTGCTATGTTACGCAGTATCCCTCTCATAGATGCAAGTAGATCAATGGGTGGAATTAGAAAGCATAGTTGTCCAGCACATTCACAAAGAACAAACGAAACATCTCCACAATAGAACGCTGCTACATTGCAAGACTACATTGTATCGTGTAGACGATTGTTGTTTCTCCAGGCGGTCTGTGCGGCTTCTGGCGGACACCTCCTGCAAATTGACAGTCGTACAGAACAGGAATGGGTGGTACAACAGCTCCAGACACTTGAAAGTAAGCTGTTTTCGTAATCAGTCATGTGTTGCCTTCATCAATCAGTCACGTGTTCACCTTAATCAGTAAATCCTTTGCCATCTCCACAATGATGGTTGGCTGTCTGTGTCTCGCCCTGACTACATTCTATCAGATTGTGGTACGTCTATCTCTTGATGTTATTTCGCCACTAGCATCATAGTCTACAGCTTGCTCGCTTGCCTTCACCCTTACTCTCCAGTGTTGTTGTTTTTTTTTTTTTTATTTATAAGAGTGTTATGTCTTTTAAAGTGGCCGAAACATTTCACCTGCCTCTTTTTAAATATTTCTTTCATTAGCTCTCTTTTAATTCCCAGTTTTTCTGGAACCGATATATTTGATTGTTTTTGTGTCTATGAAAAACACATATTCTTCTGTATATCCACATCTCCAGGGCCTCTATTCGACTTTTTAAATGCTTGCTCTAGAGATGTTAATACTGATTTTACGCTATTGAAATGATTTTTGGCAATTCCTATTCTCTTTTTCCTTCCTGTTTAATTTCCGTCATTTTCTATTATAACTTGTCTTCATAATGAAAATTGGTTGAACAGATCCCTAACATGTTATGTCTCTCGCTTTGATTGTGTCTTCTGCTTTAAATATTGTACATGTAAAATAAGGCCCTCTTGCTCACAAACCAACCACAATATTTAAAACATCAGCAAAATAATAATAATGTGTGTAACATGTGTGTACACATATGAACATATATTAAGTATATACCAGGGTGCATGTTACATACTGAGATGTGGGGTATTTAAATAAATGTACTTGGTTAAGAAACCCCATTGGGCCCCTGTCTGTCTAACTCTTAATGATTATTTCCGGCTTTATAACTGCTTGCCTTCATTTTCCGTCTAAATTCTTGTTCAATGACAGCGTTGTCATGTTTAGGCTTCAGATTGTTCCGTCCATTTAGATTTCCATTTACTTTTAAAGTGTCCAGAGAGGCTTGTTTAAAGTACAAAGTGTCGATGTTATGCTTGCTCAGAAATTAGGAATGTTCATAAGACACCAGACATATAATGACCAAAGAAATGCAGAGATTAAACAGTAGTAAAAGGTTGAGGGCAAGCTAGCAAGAAGTAGACAACGATACAAGTGAGAAGATAACATCAAGAGATGGACGAACATCAATCTGACAGAATGCACAGACAGGACAGACAGACAATGTTGAAGATCCATTGCAGCCAACCTTCATTGTGGAGACGGCACATGATTGATTGATTGATTGATTGATTGATTGACTGATTGATTGATTGATGAAAATCCCATGGTACAGCTACTGGCACCTTGCCGACTGGACAGACGAGAGCTTGTTACATTGAGCTTCAAAAACGGCATGATAGCTACAACCCTCTTAGACCGGGAATATAATTATGTCTCTCCAAGGCACAAGTGTTGGGCTGAATTATAGAGACCACATGTTGTCCATGCAGCATGATCACTCTTTCGGTCTGGCTAATTTACTCCAGAGGAAAGCTAACACCAATAGATTTTGAACATGACAAGCTGCAGAAGCTGCCGGATCAGTAAAGCAGGTATAATCAACTACAGTTATACGGTAGCCCAGTCACATATGACTAAAACAAGGCACCACACGAGCAAACTAATTACATTTCAATATAGAAAACGTGGAATTTTCCACTGGCAACACTCGGACGTACGCCAAGGAGCATCTCGCAATGTTTTCCGGACAGTCTTATTCAGTCAGAAAGATTTCAATTTTAATTTGTGATTACCATAGTGATAACCGATACAACACATTAAAACAGTATACTTGACTATGTGTTTTAAGTATCTCAGCCAAAGTATAATTCATGCATTCACTACATATGATATATGACAATGCAATATGCACCTGATGCAATATGCAACGAAATATGCCAGTCAATAAATCATGCAACATATTCTTCGTTGCGTCTGTTTTTAAAGAAACTAAAGCAATACATCGTTTTGTATTGTTTCTCGATTGCAGTTGTTGGTTGGCATGTCGAAATGTTTGTACATTACAATAGCAATGTGTTATTTCTGAATCTAGTTAATATGTTTACCCGGTTTATGTCAAGTTTTGTGTTTAACCAGCTTAATTTGGTTTAACCTCTCTTTTTTAGTTGAAACAGTGTGGTTAGGCGGTACCGACCAATGTCTGGAAGGAAGCTTTCGATGGCTCTCAAACGGGGACGCTTTTGGACCCTACACTGCGTGGGCCTCAAAGGAGCCAAATAATAACGAAGATGGTAACAATTAGTAGATAAAATCAACCTACAAGCTTGCCTGCCTGCCTAGATACCTATGTATACTTAGCTCTCTATCTACCTGTTGTCTACTTACCACCCGACCAACCTACCTACGTTTCCAACTTCTTAGCTACATACCTTCTGTCTTCTAACGTACCTGTGTAATTACCTGTCTATTTTCCAAACTACCTACCTACCAACCTACCAACCAATCTAACTACCTATTTACCTACTACCTAGCTACATACATTTCTATTTACTAACGTACCAGTGTAACTATCCACCTATTGTAACCTAC
>JACEFZ010014579.1:0-29431 GCA_014155875.1 Cepaea nemoralis
TTCACTGTATTCTGACACCAATTGCTTTGCTGGCGTTGGTTCACTGTATTCTGACACCAATTGTCCTGCTGGCGTTGGTTCACTGTGTTCTGACACCAATTGGGGTCCTGCCTGTCAGCGACTTGTTCGCTGCAGATTCTCAGGACTCCCCTACTTTCGCACCGCACGAAATAACAACTCGTGACATTTGCGAAAGGAATGCAATTTATTTAGAGCCGACATTTGAATGGCTCTGCGAGCGTTATACTTCATCATCGTTATACAACATGAATGCAATGAAGTGGTGAGAAATGATGCTCGAAATCACAATCTAAATGAACAGCCTAATGTTTGCCTATTGCCTAGAAACTATAGCATTGGTTAAGGATGCGTCTGCTCTCTACCGTCTCCAGTCGGGTCTGTCCACACGCTACACATTGCGTGGACAAGCACGGACACTGTCCTCTCCGTGCAGTAGCTATTATTGCGTGCATGATCTCGCAAGCACGCTGGCTTGTGAGCTCGAGTAACCGGGCACTTTCACGGTTACTCGCAAGGACAAGCTTCCCAATGGCTTGGGGAAAGCCCTCGCTCAGTTGTACGCATTGGCCCCTGGTCTGACACAAATGTGTCTCCTTATGAGGCTATTTATAGTGCTTGGTGTCTCTCCTGTCTGGTGTCTCCCTACTAGACTTGTGTTTACTCTCCTTACCTCTGTAAGGTCTTATTGGAGATCTTGACAACATCGACGATTTCAGTATCATATTGGTGTATTAAAACTCTCATTTACTCTTTCGTCTTTTGTTCTCTGATGGTTCATGCATTAGTTAGTTTCTTTTTCTTTCTCTCTTAGCCTATGAATGCCATCTCTCTGACGTATAGTGGTTTTCGACCCACTGTGTCCTTCTTTTATTTAGCTGATATGCCTTCTTGTTGTTCTCTCTATGACTCTCTCATTTCTCTTACCCTCACTTCATTCTATTTATTCTATGGGAATGCATGATGGTCTTCTCTCCAGGTAATCTTAGTATCATAGACCTTATTACAATAGGGTACAAGGGGTAACTAATAATGATACAATCTTCGGTATGATAATGTGACTGATGTTCATATGAATACAGCAATGCAGTGATGTTTTTGTTTGTACCTATATAACAATAAAGTGATGTTTCCCTTTATAAGTATGTTTTATGAATTTATTTTATTCAATGTTGATGAATGATGTTAACTATTACTTCATTAGTTGGCTGTGGCTGGTATCTGTCTTCTTTGCCTGTTGCCTCCCTTCTTCTGGTACCACTAGTGTATCTTCTGCTCTTGTGGCTATCATTCTTCCTTAGAGTTCGGTTATCTAGGCCCCATTAGCAACTGTTACCGCTACGTCCGTCCAGTCTCATGTCATCTAGTTAACAGGTACTGGTACATCACCTTAGGTGCGTGTGACCTTCTTTCTTTCAGCTCTATCCCTTTCACGCTGAAATTAGCAACAACCTCGGATGTACATATATATATATATATATATATATATATATATATATATATATATATATATATATATATATATATATATATATATATATATATATATATTACAACAATGACATATCTTAAGCTGCTTCTATTGACTTGTTGTTATCCTGGTCAGTGCTCCAGAGTGATAATTTGTTTAGGCACATTGTATGCGATCTGTCTTTTCAGTTGACAGTATGGCATGGTGTACTGTCAGCATGCAATTCATATTCAGAACACATCACTCTATTATCATTTTATTGCTTTTGCCATGCCTGATGAAATGAGCAGGTGTGGCATTTTATATCTCATGTCATGGTAAACATCTCATTGTACTCTTTGCCAAACCATAGATGTAGTAATTGTTGCTGTTTTTCCATCTCATGACATTACAAACTATTATTTCAATTAAATAAACATTATAATTATCCAGACATTCATTCTGTTAACACAACTATCTCTATACTAAATCACATACATAGCATTTATACAATCTATACAGTATGTACAATATACATATCACAAGATAAGAGTGTTTCAATGTTGAGACCTGTGAATGTTATGTTGGAAGTGACCCTGATGATGTGTTACTATTTTTAAATTTACAATTTCTGTTTGATGTTATTTTTTTGAAACTGCCTGCTGAACCCCGTAAGTATATGCTGTCACAAGTTTGATGTGATTTGCTGGTGGTGTAATGTACCCAGTGAGCTTAGCTTTGTGCATCTTGGAGTGTAATTTGTTTTCTAATATATGTGTTGTTCTTGTATTCACTGTTTTCAACATCGATGAGATTTTGCTTTCCAGTAACCATAGAAGTCATCAAAGTTAAGAATGTTACAACCTAAGTCTGATGCACTCTGCAATGTTTCAGAATACTACGTGCACTCTATTACAGCCATATGGTGTTGGTGCTGCCTGTTGGCTGTTCGTGTGTCAGTGGTCTATCTGTCTCTTTGCCAGTACCCTGTTCTATGTGGTGATTTTCTGATTTCCTGTCACCTTGTTGACAGTGTTTCTCAAGAGTGTTTTCTATCTGTTGCTTGTTGCATTTCTCTGTCTGTATGTCTGGGACCGGTATGTCTGTCCGTTGGCAAAGTTTACATGATCGGACATGGCTTCTGACGTCCTTACCAAAGCCCGGCCAGTAGAACACAGATAATAATCTCTGTTTAGTCTTGGCCATCCCCATATGGCGTGCACCCGGGACGTTGTGCGCTAAGTATAGCGCGTTGCTGCGCTGTCATACTGGCAGCACAATTTGTGAGATACGCGCAATGATTATGAAAACCATGATGATGTTGATGATAATAATCAATATTACATCCATGAGAATGGAAGAAATCTTCTCACTTGAAGCATTTAATGAAGAAGAATACACCTGAATGCTATACAAGAATAATACCAGAATGTACTTATCTTGTTTATAAGCAAATACTCATGAAAATGGGAACTGATTTTTAAAAGCTCTTAATGTATAAGACCCTTTTTCTTGAACAGGAAAAGATGAAGTAGAGAACAAAACTAGATACAGAAGAGAATGGTCAACATAATTGTTAAATTCCCAATCACTCAAGGTATTACTTATATAAACCTGAGGACAGGCATAGGTGATGATGAAACTGCACATCTGCTAATTAAACCTTGAACACTTGATAGTGGAAGATTGGATTGAGAGCAAACAACTGTGTTGGTGATAACCAATTGGGAACACCAAGACTATCTTTCTTCCCTGTTTATTTTCTCTAAGAACAGGATTCATTTTATTGCTTTCACTGGTTATATTCTTAGGTTTTTACATGTAAATTCTAATGTCATATTTCTGATATTATTAGAATTATATGATTGATGGAATTTCAGGTAGTGGTCTTATTCATGTCAATCCAGACCTGACTTGGTGAAGATTGAATGCAGCACCTGTTGAGTGAGCACATGGTTGAGTGATGCCCTTGATAGAGTAGCGCAGAACCTTATCTACCTGCACCCATTCCATTTGTCTCATAGGAGAGGTAATCTTTATTTAACCTTTCCCTGCCAAAATAAAGGGAATAAAACCAAGAGCCAACTTATGTTCTGCTACGCCCAGGAACAATAATAATACAATTGATTATTGCCAGAGTGATTCCCAAAGCTGGAAGTGAAGAATCCTGATTGCAGACAGTTCTTTTTTTTCAGATCCTCCAGGCCAGTAAAAGATTAGCATTACATGCCACTGCGAAAAATCTAAACTGTTAATATCTACCATATCATGGGCACATCAAGTCTGTAATATTTAATGTATATGTATATGTCCTTATTTTATGACAGGAAATTGTAATTTTGAATGCAATTTACAAAATCCATATTTTTGTTTATTAAATCATAAAAACTGAGGTCATGTCATGTATTGATTGTATTTTACTTGTCATAAACAAACTGTTTTAAATTACCCTAGATAGAATTAATTAGTTGGTAGAGGAGAGGCAAGGAACCACTTAAGGAATAAATTGGGTATAAAAGGGAGTAAAACTTTTTCAGTATTTCCTCAAGGTATTCCTTGGTTCTCCAAAACTCTATTTCTGGTTTCAACAATTGAGTCAGTACAGCTAAATTAATTAAACGGGCAGGATCACATTGGGAAAAATGATTTTTCATCATTTATCTCTGTGGGGTTGAGCCATCAATCACATACGTATCCGACAATAATATATGTAGGAAACACCCAAAATAAACATGAATTAGGAACAGGATTTGTCATCAAAAAAGAGTTATGGGGGAACGTTTTAAACTTTAAAGCTTTTAATGACAGGATTAGTAAATTACGAATAAAAGGTAAATGGAAAAATATAACGATGATTAATGTACATGCACCTACTGAAGAGAAAGAAGATGATATTAAAGAAGACTTTTATAATGATCTAGAAGATGTCATAGAAGGAACCATCAAACAGGACATCCTGATTGTGCTGGGAGACTTCAATGCAAAAATAGGTAGAGAGCAAACTAATAAAAAAAAGTGGCCGGTATGGAAAGCCTACATACAACTTCTGATGATAATGGATGGAGAGTCATCAACCTGGCAGAAGCCAAAGGACTGCAGATTAGCAGTACCAGACTACAAAGAAAGGATATACACAAACAAACTTGGAAATCATGTGAAAAGAAAACCTATAATCAAATAGATCACATTTTAATTAACAACAGAAATGCATCAAACATACAGCAAGTCAGAAGTTATAGAGGAGCTGAGTGCCACAGTGACCACTTCCTCGTTGGTGCAAAATTTAAAATAAAACTTAAGAGAGCTTTCTATACTAAATTACAAAGATTACACCCAACATATAACAGAGAAAAACTACAAGACACTACAGTCAAAGAGAAATTTACAGATGAAATAAAATGTAAACTTGAAACTCTGCAAAACCCTTCGGAGGAAAGCGTTGACCAAACTTGGTTGAACATCAAGAATACAATTCAATCTGCCGCAGAAGAATGTCTCGGTGTGTTAACCACGCATAGAAAGAACAGATGGTTCAATCAAAAATGTGAAGAAGCAGTCATTAGGAAGAAGAATGCCAGACATGTGTGGTTAAATGACATCAATAACATCCAAAAGGAAAAGCATTATAGAAATGAATGTAAAGAGGCTACAAAAATAGTCAGACAGCAGAAGCGAGAATATATGAGTAATATAATCAAAGATATGGAAACTAATCACCAGAAAAATCTTCTTCTTCTTCTTCTTCAGCATTCCGAGCCATTGAGGTTCTTTGCTGCAAATACAATCTGTCTCCATTCGTCTCTCTGGTGGACCTTCTCTTGCCAGTCGTTGATTCCAAGTGCTTGTAGGTCTGTGTGTATATTATCTCTCCACCGCCTTCTTGGTCTACCTCGGGGTCTACGGTCATTTATTTCCTGAGTGTAAGCGAGTTTTGTTTCCCTATTATCTTCCATTCTTTCTATATGCCCCAGCCATTGTAGTCTATTAGCCTTCATGATACCAGTGATTAGCGGGGACTTAAACAAATCATAAATGTCTTTGTTACTTCTTCTTTTCCACTCTCCACTTTGTGTATCCCTAATGGGTCCAAAGATGCGTCTTAAAATTTTGTTCTCAAAGGTTTGTAACAAGGCTTCGTCTCCTTCGTTGTACTCCAGGTTTCAGAGCCATACAGCACAACTGGTCTGATCAGTGTTTTGTATATTGTGATTTTGGTGTTACGAGATAGCGCCTTTGATTTTAGTAGATGTTGTAGTGCATAGTATATCTTATTTCCAGAGTTGATTCTAGTTTGTATTTCTTCCCTTATGATGTTGGAGCAGTTGAAGATTGTACCCAGGTATTTGTATGTTTCCGTTCTTTTAATGGTCATATTATCTATCTGTATGTGGCCAGAGTTTTTAGCCATTCCGTCTCTTGAAATTACCATATATTCTGTCTTATCTTGGTTGATAACCAGCCCCATCTGTTGGGCTTTTTCCTTTAAGTGAGTCAATATTTCTAATGTCTTTTGTTCACTTTGCCCTATAATATCTATATCATCTGCATAACCAAGCAGCTTGGATGTTCCTCCAATATCACATTCCTCCTTTACCTTCCTTACAACTTTCTCTAGAGCCAGATTGAAGAGTAGCGGCGATAGTGCATCCAGAAAATTTTTTAAAGAACTGAAGTCAATGAAACGAGGGCACCAACAAAACACATATGGTTTAAAAGACAAAAATGGGAATATGATAAATACCAATGAGGAAATGTGCAACACATGGAAAGAATATTTTACTGAATTACTAAATTGTGAAGCTCCAAGTAACATTTTCCCACAGGAAGAGGTTCTAACATGCAAACCACAAATTGAAGAACCTACATTTGAAGAAATCCTATATGTAATCACACGACTTAAAAACAATAAGGCAACTGGGACTGATGGAATTGCTGCTGAATTTATAAAGGCAGGTGGCCATGCATTACATCTAAAGCTATACGAACTAATAATAAAAATCTGGAGGACAGAAGAATTACCCCATAACTGGAAAGAGTCATTATTGATACCTATCTTTAAGAAAGGAGACAAGTTCCAATGTGGAAATTATAGAGGAATATCACTACTGTCCACAAGCTATAAGATACTATCCGCAGTATTACTAAATAGACGACAACCATATTCAGAAGACATATTAGGTGACTAACAGGCGGGTTTTAGACAAAACAGATCAACAATAGATCAGATATTTATCTTACGACAAATAGCCGAGAAACATTGGGAATATAAAAGAGATCTCCATAACATTTTTGTGGATTTTAAAAAGGCTTATGATAGTGTCCATAGGAATAGTCTATGGAATGCTATGCAGGAATTTGGAATACCAAGGAAGTTAATCAACATGACCAGACTGTCAGAGCCTAACATGGGATAGCTATGCAGGAACATCGTTACGCCACCCGGCGGACAAGAGTTGTCGGCTGACAAGATTGTTACCTGACACGCGACCAGCGGTCAGGCCGACGATACCAGACGCACGCATGCCACGTGACGCCACTAGAGGCGGTCGGCAGTTTGCGTGCTAGCCTCAGACCGAGCTGGGACCTGAGACTGGACGGACGTGTGCGGTGAAAGCAAGGCGTTTGTGTGGATCTCTGTGGTTGAAAGCCGAACGACTGTCATCTTGAGCGTCAGACTTGTGAGCTGTATTGTGGGTGTGAGCGTCGTGAGTGATATATTGTATATTGTTGTAATCATCGTTCTGTATTTAATATGGCAATAAATCCATAGAACGTTGTGTAGTTGAGTCTTACGTCAAATCACGTTATACTTGTACTGTCTCACACGTGTTAGCTAAACGAGCCAATTCTAAGATCCTGACATGTGTGGACGTGGGTTGCTCGTCCTTGTGTAAGAACCTAACATGTTTGTTTAAACCTTATGTAAGTAACGATCTAAAACTATAATTTGTCAACGTGTAATTGTTGTCAAAGTTATAGTACTTGTAAATGTGATCGTCGAAAGCTAATTGTGAGTGATTACTACATTGTTCAAACATGTGTAACAACATTTGTAAGTGTACAGTGCATACATATTGTTTGATCCTGTAAGCGTGTAAAACATTTGTGATTTGTGAAACTTGTCACCGTTTGACCTTGTCGACATCGTGAGCTTGTCGCCATTTTGACCTTGTCGCCATCTTGTAAACTTGATGTCTATGTCCTTACTGAATGTCATCTTGATGTAAGTGATGTGTCATCAATGTTGTTGAGTGTTCAGATATATGTAAATTGTCTTTGTGAATTGAGTTTGTGGAACGCAAAAAGTTTTGGAAAGAGTGGAACTTCTGTTGAAAGAAACACTGTTGACGGACAAACTTACGACATACAATTATACTTGACGCCATCCAAACCTAATCAATACTTAGTGACTTGCAGGCACACACCAACAAATAGACGCTAACTTATTTTCTTCCAAAAACAAAGCAGGTTTTTCCGTACCATCCATAACCTTGCGGTAGAGGTCATTAGTAGTTCCGAAGTAACGACCCTACAGTTTTCTAGCCCGATTTTCCAACCATTCTTCACCGTATCCAGGGCACTTGAGTATATTTTTCTATACTTTAACTTTACGTATGCAATAGTGGGCACGCATCGTATAGTAAAATCAATTGTAGATTGTTTACTACTAACCATTTATAACATATTTTGTGTGACTGATTTTCATTGACGTATTTTCCCCATCATGTCGTCATTATTTGATTTCATCGATATGGGTATTAAATTGCATCTGACAGGTGATGAATTAACAAAATGGAGCGAGAACAAATATGCAGAATACCTGCTGGTACAGGAGAAAAATAATGAACGCGAAGAAAGAGCAGCGGAGAGAGCATTAAAACAAGCCGAATTAGAAATGGCTGCAAAGACAAAGCAAGCTGAGATAGACAGTGAGCTTAAGAAAGCAGAAATAGCAGCTCAGAGTAAGAGAGAAGAACTAGAGTTACAGTTGAAAATAAAACAACTTGACACTGAGACTGCAATGAATAAAGAGTCAAAAAAGGCTGAAAGACTGGAAAAAGAAAACCAGTATAAGAAATATCAAGGTATTGTACGTAATTATACCTCGGGTGACTGCATTGCAGCCTTTACCCAAAATTTTGAGACTTTAATGGAACATTACCAAGTTCCACTGTCTGAATGGAATATTGTGTATATGAGGAGTCTATCTGGGGAACCTCTTAAAGTCATTGAAACCATCCCCAAAGACCTCAGGAAAGATTACCACTATATTAAATCTAAAATAATGGCACATTTCATGTTAGACGAGGCAGGTTACAGAGAACAATTTAGTAAATTGAGTCCAAAACCAACTCAGACGTTCTCTGACTACCTCTGTTTAGTCCGAGATGTTTTCAGCAAATGGACTTCAGCAGCCAAAATTAACAAAAGTTATGATAGATTAGAAGATCTCATCATTCGAGATAAAATCATTTCTTCTATCCCATCATCTTTTTCTAAGTTCTTACAGGAGAATGAATGCACAAGTGTGGAAGAAATTGAAAGACGTGGGTCGGCCTATTACACGGCCAACAAAGATTGCTTTGCCACTGAGGCTACAGATATTAATTTGGTAGCAGCGGCCAACTATGAGAAAAAACTATAGTAGGCAAAAATCTAACAGGCCTACCTCTGAGAAATTTAGACATTGCATTCACTGCAAATTTTCTCACCATTTGAACGAGATGTGCGATAAAAACCCAGGGTACCAAACATACTTGCAAAATATGGTAAACAGACAAGACAAAGAACGTAAATCGTTCAAAAGTTTACGTAAATGTTTTCTCTGCAAGGCTTACGGGCACCATCGCATGGATTGTAGAGGCAGGCATATGACCAACAAAGCCAATGCCGCCTTGTTCGATAGCTCAGCGTCAGAAGACGAAAATCCAGAGAAACATCCTGTGAATGCAGCACAGGCTTGTGATGTATTTAGTGCTAACAAATGCACTGTCTGTAACACCTTCTATGAAGATGGTATCTTAACATGCGGGCACGCCATCCCTATTGCCAATGAGGAAGCTAACTTGGTAATAGACTCAAAAGGCAGATTAGACATCCATCACGGGTATGTTAATGGCAAGTTTGCTACGGTCCTTCGCGACACCGGCAGTACACTTATTGGCCTGAAAACAACATTCATAACGCCTACAGACTATACAGGCAGGCACATTACATGTAGAACATTTTCAGGCAATATTGAGAAATATCCATTAGCATGGGCATACATTGAAACACCTTTCCTCACCGGGAAAGTAAAGTGCGCCGCACTTACGAACCCAGTGTGTGATATAATCATAGGAAACTTACCTGAGGTGAATGACAAACCTCATAACCATGACATAACATCACTATGTATTGATGATAACACGACATCACCACCAAATGTCATCATTGAAAATGTCATATCACCTATTGAATGTATGTTAGCTAATGCAGCACTAAGTTCTCATCACATCATTAACGATATCATTCCATCATCATCTGATGTCATTGAGTGTGTGAACGCAGTAACAAGAGCTACTGCTAGAGTGCAAGATGAAAGTAACCAAACTGAGGCTATACAAATGCTTAGCCCAGAATTACCACCTAGTGACTCTATGAAGGAAGCATTCATAACAGCTCAAAAAGCTGATCCTTCACTGTCAAATTACTTTGACCTGATCGGAAAGAAGCCAAGAGTAACCAAGAATGCGAAATGGCATTTTGCTTTACACAATGATATACTCACCAGGTATTACACCAGAGGTGACATTACAACGAAGCAAACTGTTTTGCCAACTACTTATCGCAAGCAAGCTTTACATCTTGCTCACGATATACCTTTTGCAGGTCATATGGCATATGTTAAAACCAGGTCAAGGTTATTGACACAGTTTCATTGGCCAAAATTCTGCAATGACATAAAAACATATTGCAGAAGTTGTGATACATGCCAGAAACTGGTAAAAAAAAGGTAAACACCCACAGGCAAAGTTACAAGTCACTGACTTAGCCAGTCGACCTTTTGAAAAATTATCAGTTGACATTGTGGGCCCTCTTAGTCATACAACAACTAGAGGGAATAAATATATTCTAACTATTATTGATCAATGTAGCCGCTGGCCAGAAGCTATTCCTCTAAAGAACATTACTGCCAACGACATCATGGAAGTGTTCTTCCATATCTTCTCCCGAATCGGGTTTCCAGATACTATCCAGTCTGATAGAGGCACTCAGTTTATTGCCGCATCGACCCAAGCTTTCACCAAAATGTTAGGAGTGAAGCAAGTTTTCAATAGCCCCTATCATCCTCACTCGAGCGGGATTATAGAAAAGCTTAACGGGGATCTGAAGCACATGCTTGCAAAAGTAACTCAAGATCACCCCAATAATTGGGATATATACCTACCAGCTGTTCTCTTTGCTTATCGCGAGGTACCACATTCTAGTACCGGTTTCTCTCCTTTTGAACTAATCTATGGTGCCAAACCACGAGGCCCATTAACAATTTATCACCAAATGTTAACTGACTCTACTCCAGTACTTAAACCCATATCATCATTCTTGTATGTAACATCATTGCGTGAAAGGATTATTAAATCATGTGAAATTGCTAAAAATGCACTAAAACTATCTGGTGCTACTTACAGACAGTACGCAGACAAAGGTAACAGGACTATAACATTGACACCTGGACAGGACGTTCTACTACTACTACCTAGTGACAGACAGCTACTGACTAATTCTTGGCAGGGACCTTTTAAAGTGACAAGACAGATCTCACCTGTAGACTACGAAATCCTAATAAAAGACAAACACAAAATATTTCACATAAATATGCTAAGACCATACCACAACAGAGACAACGAACAAGACGATATGACAGCTTGCACCGTGATAATAGATCACGAAGATGACGATTCTAGCGACGAGATTCCAACACCTACATTAGACACGACAAACTGCTTGAATGAGATCAAGATCAATCCAAACTTAAGTCAAGCAGAGACAAACAGTTGCAAACAGTTGATACAACAGTACAACACCATCTTTTCCGACAACCCAGGACAAACAGAATTAGTACAGCATCACATCATACTCACATCAAACACACCCATAAGATGCAGACCATACACCATACCATTACATTACAAAGAACAACTACATCAGGAAATCATCAACTTAGAAAAAAACAACATCATCAGACGATCCCAGTCAGACTTCTCTTCTCCCATGGTCATTGTACGCAAAAAGGACAACACAATACGACTTTGCATCGACTACCGAAAACTAAACAAAATAACTGTTTTAGATCTTGAACCAATGGCAAACACTGACGATCTTCTGACAGAATTGACTGACGCTAAGTTCTTTACGACGCTTGACATGTCTAAAGGTTACTGGCAGATAGCTGTACATGAAGACAGCAGACATCTAACAGCATTCGTCACGCCTTGGGGACTGTACGAATGGTGCAAACTTCCATTTGGGCTAGTCAATGCCCCAGCCACATTCGTACGCATGACACGACTCCTCCTAGCTGACATTCCTAACGTTATCTGCTATATAGACGACATCTGTGTCCATACAGAGACAATGACGGAACATATAAAGACATTAGAACAGACACTAGAACGTATCAGACAGCACGGACTGACAGTGAAGCCTGCAAAGGTGAGCATGGCTTACCAAGAGATATCATTTTTGGGGTACAGAATATCCAATGGCTTTGTCATGACAGACAACAAAATTGTCTCCAAAATTCTAAAACTGTCACTCCCGACTAATAAGAAACAAGTCCGGAGTTTGTTGGGACTGATCAACTATTATCGGCAGTTCATTCCTGATTTTTCAGAACTGACCGAGGTATTTACTAATTTACTAACTAAGGATAGGCCTGAGAAAATTGTACACGATGAATGCCTACGAATTGCATTTAATAAAGTTTTGGCATACTTTTCTGATAAGAGTGCAAATAATCTCATCCTAAAATTGCCCAACATTCGTTTACCTTTCAGATTGAGAACAGACGCTAGCTCTGTGGCGATTGGGGCAGTCCTGTTGCAGGAATACAACAACATCTTGCATCCCGTTTATTTTATATCGAGAAAACTAAAGCCCAGAGAACGTGCATGGTCCATTCCATAATTAGAGGCACTTGCCTTAGTAGAGAGTGTGACGAAACTATCCAAATACCTTCTAGGACGTCACTTTATCATCGAAACTGACAACAGTCCATTACGGTATATAAATGCCGGAGTACCATCCAACAACATGATTGCTCGCTGGTCCTTGAAGCTTCAGAATTACAGTTTCGAGGTTCGACATATTCCAGGCAGAATCAATACAATTGCCGATCTTTTGTCCCGTTGTCCGACCGACCCAGTAAGCAATGTCTGAGTGCAGTGTGTACCAATACACTCAGACCAACACAGCCACCAATGAGTGAATTTTGTTTCCATTCACCTACTGTGTAAGGTCTATAATATAAATGTGATAGGGTTTAACCCCGACATGTATAATATACTTATTTTAATTAAGCCATGTAATGAGTGTTTAGTAAAATTGTGTAGTGTGTGTTAGAAAGAGAACATTATTAACTGTAAATATACAACAAGAACAGTGTCACAGACGCTTAACCACTTACCAGAAGCGAACTTTACCAGTTAACAGTGACATCTGTGTGTGAATTTCTCCACCGTGATATTTTAACGACGTGTGCAAATGTGTAAACTGAACAATGACTTCTATACCACCTCTGCAGCAAACTTAATCCAAAATGTTCGACATTTGAACATCAGAAATAACAACAGTCGATCATTATCCAGAAGTTGTGAACACTTCGGAAATAAGAACATTCCATCATAATCCGAAAGTTGTGATACTATAACATCCGACACAAACTGTGAGAACATTTTACTATCCGTTGCAAAATAAAACCGGAACAGTTGTGTTCAGACAGTGTAACAGCAACTAAATTTTGAGTTTCGTGTGTACTTCCTGTGTAATTTAAAAAGTACACCAAAATTAGCAGACGATATACAGAAAGTTAAATACTTGTGACGATTGTAAAATCTTTTCGATTCTATAAAAGGTAATACACCAAGTATGTACTTATTTATTTTGATTAGTGTAATCTTAGAATCATATCTTGATTAATGTATTCATATTACCGACTTTTTCTCGTTAATATGAAGAAACGTCAAGCAATGACACTAAGAAATTAAATAATTATTGTAATTTATCGTATTTCTTGAATGTCAAAATTACTTCCCTTGTATTTATTAATTACACAAAGGGCCATAAGTTGAAACATGTTCATTAATGTGTATTGTATAAACAGACATTTTGTTGCTAAATGGCTAACACAGCGGGTAGGCGTCCACTAAGCATGGCAGAGAGCTGCCGACATTGCAAACCAACACAAGAGCTCCTGGCCAAGTGAGGTCGGAGTTTGAGTGTTTTTATACGACTTATATAAAAAGTCGTATTTCAGTCTGGCTAGATGGATGTTGTTTCAACAACCATATTATTACGTTTTTTTTTCAAATTGCTGCGAGGTAGATGCGAGAAGCTGGTACTACTGATCTGACTGGGGATTAATGCAGTGAAGGTAACCAGCCATCGTGGGGGATGAAACCTGATTTGTGTTAACAGTTGAACTTCACTTGTCATTGAGTGCAACTTACATTTTTCGTATATATTTCTAGGCCATATGTGTATTTTCATGCATAAAACAGGGAAAGGGTAGACTCTGACATGAAGTTAACACTACCCCAGTATGTACATACATCATGAATGAAAGATGGCATCTTTCATTGAGGTACCCGGGGAGAATGTCAGAGCCTAACATGGGATAGCTATGCAGGAACATCGTTACGCCACCCGGCGGACAAGAGTTGTCGGCTGACAAGATTGTTACCTGACACGCGACCAGCGGTCAGGCCGACGATATCAGACGCACGCATGCCACGTGACGCCACTAGAGGCGGTCGGCAGTTTGCGTGCTAGCCTCAGACCGAGCTGGGACCTGAGACTGGACGGACGTGTGCGGTGAAAGCAAGGCGTTTGTGTGGATCTCTGTGGTTGAAAGCCGAACGACTGTCATCTTGAGCGTCAGACTTGTGAGCTGTATTGTGGTTGTGAGCGTCGTGAGTTATATATTGTATATTGTTGTAATCATCGTTCTGTATTTAATATGGCAATAAATCTATAGAACGTTGTGTCGTTGAGTCTTACGTCGAATCACGTTATACTTGTACTGTCTCACACGTGTTAGCTAAACGAGCCAATTCTAAGATCCTGACACAGACTATGCATGGACGATACTTATAATATTGTAACATATAAAGGCAGGAAATCAGACCCCTTCCAAATAACATCTGGCTTGAAACAGGGTGATGCACTATCGCCGCTACTCTTCAATTTAGCTCTAGAGAAAGTTGTAAGGAAGATAAAGGAGGAATGTGATATTGGAGGAACATCCAAGCTGCTTGGTTATGCAGATGATATAGATATTATAGGGCAAAGTGAACAAAAGACATTGGAGATATTGACTCACTTAAAGGAAAAAGCCCAACAGATGGGGCTGGTTATCAACCAAGATAAGACAGAATATATGGTAATTTCAAGAGACGGAATGGCTAAAATCTCTGGCCACATACAAATAGATAATAGAAGATTAAAAAGAACGGAACCATACAAATACCTGGGACAATCTTCAACTGCTCCAACATCATAAAGGAAGAAATACAAACTAGAATCAACTCTGGAAATAAGATATACTATGCACTACAACATCTACTAAAATCAAAGGCGCTATCTCGTAACACCAAAATCACAATATACAAAACACTGATCAGACCAGTTGTGCTGTATGGCTCTGAAACCTGGAGTACAACGAAAGGAGACGAAGCCTTGTTACAAACCTTTGAGAACAAAATTTTCAGACGCATCTTTGGACCCATTAGGGATACACAAAGTGGAGAGTGGAAAAGAAGAAGTAACAAAGACATTTATGATCTGTTTAAGTCCCCGCTAATCACTGGTATCATGAAGGCTAATAGACTACAATGGCTGGGGCATATAGAAAGAATGGAAGATAATAGGGAAACAAAACTTGCTTACACTCAGGAAATAAATGACCGTAGACCCCGAGGTAGACCAAGAAGACGGTGGAGAGATAATACATGTACAGACCTACAAGCACTTGGAATCAACGACTGGCAAGAGAAGGTCCACCAGAGAGACGAATAGAGACGGATTGTATTTGCAGCAAAGACCCTCAATGGCTCTGAAAGCTGAAGAAGAAGAAGAAGAAGAAGGGCACAGTAAATGATGTGTATATACTTAGAACAGTAATTTAACGTTCTATAGAAGTAAACAAAGATCTAAATCTTTGCTTTATTGACTACACAAAGGCTTTTGATAAAGTGAGACATGTCGACCTGATAAGGATGCTTGAAGATCTACAAATTGATGGAAAAGACCTTAGACTTGTAAAAAACATATATTGGAGACAACAAGCTGCCATGAGAATTAATAACAATGTAGGGCAATATCAGCCTATTAAAAGAGGTGTGAGACAGAGATGTGTAATGTTTCCAGCTCTTTTTTCCCTGTACGGTGAAAATATTTTCATAAATATAGAAGATATGGAAGGAATCAACATTGGGTGACAATACATCAATAACATTAGATATGCAGATGATACAGTCTTGATTGCAGACAATGAACAGGACCTGCAAAATTTAGAAGATGCGGTTGTTGCACACAGTGAACAACTAAGGTTAGAACTGAATATTAAGAAGACACAGAAGAAAAGAAGGAAAGAAGGAAGAAGGAAATACCACAATGTGATATACGAGTAAATGGGCACATTCTTAAGCAAGTGAATCGATACAGTTATCTCGGCACAATCATAACATTTGATGGGAGATGCCTTGAAGAGATTAGAACAAGAATTGCCATTGCGAAGATAGCCTTTTGCGAAATGAATAACATACTGACCAATAACAAGATATCAATTGAAACGAGAAAAAGAGTGTTGCAGTGCTACATAGAACCTATACTTTTGTATGGATGCGAAGCGTGGACAATAAGCAGTCAAGCTGAAAGACAGCTGATGGCTGTGAAAATGTGGTTTCTGAGTAAAATGCAAAGAATACCATGGACAGACAGAAACACCAATGAACAAGTCCTTCAAGAAACAAATGAAGATCGTAAACTGATTAGAGATATTAGACGTAGACAGTCAAAATTTGTTGGGCATGTTATGAGAAGAAATGAATTGGAGAACTTGATGACGACTGGCAAGATCGAAGGGAAGAGACCAAGGGGAAGACCGAGAAGTGAATACCTGGATGGCTTGGCCACGTGGCATGGTCGAGACAGAAACACAGAGCTGATCCACGACTCTGGTGATCGAGTGAGATGGCAGAACATGACCGCCCACGCTTATCGGCATGGCACATGATGGATGGATGGAGCAATAAATGACTCAAGATAATCGAAATGCCCCACCACTTCCAACTTTTCCTCATTAGTATATACCTACCTCTCCATATTAGCCTTATATGTATTCACTATCTTTGTTTTTGCTATGTCAAGACAAGCTGTGGTCTTCACTATTTCCCTGGACTGAGGCTACCAAATTTCTACACCATTCTGTGGTGTGGATAGTAATACCGTATCATCAGCATACCGAATCTCTGGTATTTAATGACCACGGATATTTAGGGTATCATATTGTTCCTTGGTTATATCATCTCTGATATTTCTCATTATATTTTCGGCGCACAGGTTAAACACAGGGGGACAGCACATGACCCCATCGGACTCCCAGCCCTATGTCAAACCAATCCGATATCTCACCATCTATTGTAACTGCTGCTTGTTGGTCTAGATATAAAATTTTTGTGAGTTGTACATGTGCCGGAAAGTCTATTTTCCTCACAATTTTCCAAAGTTTCTGATGTTGCACACAATCAAATGCCTTCGAATAATCAGCAAAACATGAGAAAATGTTTACATCAAACTCTCCACGCCTCTCATCTACCAAATTCACGTTGAATATGTAACCCCCTCTGATGTGTCTCCACCTTGACGTGGTAGAGGGGCTTGCGTGTCCCAATGACCTCAAGAGCCCTGCCGACGGAAGCATAACTACATGTCGGACAGGCCTTGAGATAGGGACCAGACCAAGAGAGACACAACCTGCTGCTCTGCAGGTAGACTGAGGATAGCAGTCGAAAGGCCAAATCAGGCGCACGACGTAACTAATTCTTGGTCCGGACACATACTCTAAGGCTCCCAGCTGAGGGATATGGCTGAATGCCTCTAAGCCATTAACCATTGGGTGTGAGAGTCGGGCCGTATTACAGTATAACCTGTTATACGGGCTTTAAGTAGATTGGCACGCATGCTGTGCAAGGGGAAAGAGAGTGAGCACGAATGAGCACTATAGTTAGGGATTTTTAGAGAACGCTCACGTGCTGACGTAGGGGCTTAGTAACAACCCAGCGGCCGAACTCACAACAAGCTTTTATATTGGCTGTCTACATTTTTATATCAGATGAACTTCATAAATTAAACTGACACTTACATACATCAGTGAGTTGTCTTAATATCTTCAGTTGCAGTTGCATTCGGGCTGTCGCTTTGTTACAGCCGATACTCACCTCCTTTAAAACGGAGATGAGATGCTGAGCACGTTACATCCTTAGTTCAGATACTTGTTCGAAGGCTATCAGCTGGGAGATATGAGGGATCCCCGGATGAGATGGGCTGCCGATACGCGCGCACTGATGCACGGAGGTAAGGTGCACATGTAGCCTAGCTCGTGAGCGGATACTAAAGGTGGAAAAAGCGCCCCAGTCACACGAAATGGTTACGAGGAAAGTCTGTATCCATACTCATAAAGTGAGTGTAGTCAAAGTTGGAAAAACGTTTCATTAACACGAAATTGAACCTCTTGGCTAGCGAATCCATTACGTAGAAGTTCGAAGCGAAAGCTTGCCTAGTGGATGTCGTCTGCAGACTGACCGTTCCTGGTTTGTGCGAGAGCGGCCAGTGGCAAACGAAATGCCCAACATATGGAAGTGAGGAATTAAAGCAGCCATGAGCAGAACGTGGCGATTCCTCGGGTGAGTCCAGTCTCAGAGCATTATGTGCCGGCCCTGCAATTATGGAAGTCTCCTTGGATAGCGGGGAATGCCCATGGTCTGCCCCTGCCTTCCCGTGAGGGTTGACCGTGATGTCTTTGACCGTCCTACCATTACCAGCTGAGTTGTGGGCGACACCACAACAGTAAGAGTCTAACGTCCCTCGAAACCTCGAGAAGGCAAACCCGTAAAAACGCCCGCAGAAGTCGGATGTGCGGCCGAAAGGTTGCAAAGTAAATTGGCACAACGTAAACAAAAAACGTCTGAGTGAAAGTCCGTCGTGCTCTGAACAGCTCTGACTAATTAGTCTTCTGAACGTCCGGAACAGCTCTGACTAGCTAATTTTCCGAATGTCCTTCGTGTCAAAGACTTAGGAGAGAGCTCTAAGCTAAGGAGAGCTAAAATAGAGCTTAGGAAGAGGGCAAGTGACGTAACAGGATAGGCGACCAGACAGAAGAGACACAAACGCTATAAATAGCTATAACGGGACACACTTGTGTCAATAAGGAGGGCAACCAGTACAGATGAGCTGGGGTTACCCAAGAGACTGGGAAACCCACTTCACGAGGAAGGACCAAGTAATTCTGGTCAACACAGCCCAGTGCCCAGCACGTAAACTAACGAACGCACGCTGAGCTAATTGCTCGAGGCTGAACACGCCACGCTCAGCGGGCTCAGACAGAGACCGGACGGCGTAGGAATCAGACGTGTATCCGCTGGGGATACTTTGTAGTTGTTAAGGACAGTATAATAGTTATAATAGTTCAGCTTAGCTTCAGTAGTCATATTAATATCATCTCCTCATTCCATCTTATCGTCATCACATCCTATGATATTTAATACCGTTGTGGTATTCCGCTCGTGGAGCTATTGTATGATCTCATCTCATCTCTCATCTCATCATGTTCCTCTTGTACCTTGCGGTGTCGAGGTGAAGTATAAACTTCGTGAGAGTGCCCGGTTATGGGCTTCGTATATCGACATTCCCATGGATTCTGTTATTCCCTCAGTCCAACGTTTACGTGGTCGGCCTCTTCCTCTGTTTCCATCGGGTCTGTACATCATTGCTTGTTGTGGCATGCTGTTGACTGGTAGCCTACTTGCATGGCCAAACCATTTGACTTGCTGCTTTCTAGCTCCGAATAAAAATGTATCCTTTTGCAAACAATACGAGTTGTCACTTTCGTGTAGTGCAAAAGAAGGGAATCCTTGTATGCCTGTCGCAAGTGAGTTGCTGACACCTCGTGACCGTAACAGCTCTGACTAGCTAGTTTTCCGAATGTCCGTCGTGCGTGGAACAGCTCTAACTATTTTATTTTCCGGGCACAGCGAGTAGCACATGTCCGAATCGAAAGCTCGCTGAGTGGATACCATCTGCAGTCCGACCGTTCCTGGTCTGTGCAGGGAACGGCCCGTAGAGAACGAAATGCCCAATACATTGAAGTGGGGAACTAAGACAGCCATGAGCAGGACGTGGCGATTCCCTAGGTGAGCTCAGCACCAGAGCGCTTTGTGACGGCTCTGCAACTATGGAAGCCTCCCTGGATGGCTAAAATGCCCATGGACTGTCCCTGCCTTCCATTGAGAGCTGATCGTGAAGTATTTAACCGTTCTAACTTGACCAGCTGGGATGTGGACGGCACCTCAAAAGTGAGAGTCCCCCAGGAATGCTAACCTGTTTGTTTTTTTAAACGCACTCAAAAGTCGGATGTGTTGGCCTAAGGGTTTAGGCCCAAGGGAGCATAACAATACACCGCAATTACATCTGGGGGGGGGGGGGGGGGGGGGGGGGGGGGGGGGGGGGGGGGGGGGGGGGGGGGGGGGGGGGGGGGGGGGGGAAACCCTCCGGTCGAACGCAGAAGAAGAAGAAGAAGGAAGAAGAAGAAGAAGAAGAAGAAGAAGAAGAAGAAGAAGAAGAAGAAGAAGAAGAAGAAGAAGAAGAAGAAGAAGAAGAAGAAGAAGAAGAAGAAGAAGAAGAAGAAGAAGAAGTATGTGATCTCCAGTTCCTCCTCCCTGTCCAAACCCAGCTTGAACCACACAGTCTCCTCTTCCACCCTTTCACGAAGTCCTCCCAATAGATTTTCAGTAGAACTCTACTTGCGTGACAGATCAATGCAATAGTTCCGTAGCCGGTGCATAATCTAAAGCTGCCCCTTTCTGGTATTGGAATGAAGATAGTTCTCTTCCAATCCCCTGGCCATATATCATTTTTTCATATCCCCCTACATAATGCGTGATATATTTGCATGATCTCCTCCCCCCTCCACACTTTAACCAGCTCAACCAGCATCTCAACACATCCCGGTGATCCACTATTCCTCAGGTTTCCCCATTGCACATACAACTTCATCTAACGAGGCCTCAGGTTCTGTCTCCGCTGTCATTGGTCCATGTATCTCACTCATATCCTCATAGTCATTCATATCACACATTCAACTGCAGCATTCCCTCCATCTTTCCAGAACTTCTTTAGCTTCTGTTATGGTATGTCCCAACTTGTCAAAGATAACATTTAATTGAGGTTGAACATTTCTTGTCACTAACTTCATTTCTTGGAACATTTCATAATATCTTCCAGTCTTATGATATTGCTCTATTCTAGTACTACAATCTTGTATATCAAAACAATGTTTTCCCGTAGTGAATTTGAATAACGATTAATCTACATAGGCCAGTTTTGTCCAAACAGAAAGACATGATAGTCCATTTAAAATTACGATGGTAAACAATTGATATTACTGTGCGACATGTGAATATTTCAGCTTGGAAGATGTACCTAATTATTTTACTCTATGTTGTGTGTGATTTCTGCTGTATGTACCTGAGGAGATGCAGCGAAATATGCCAGGCAATAAATCGTACAATCTATGGTTAGTGTCTTCGTTGTTCAAATCTTGTATATATTGGTTTTTGTCCTATCTTGTGTTCTTTATTATTTCTCCTGCTGTCATCGGCTTATCATTTTTTTTTTTTTTTTTTTTGCATATCCTTTACAGGACATCGCTGTCAACACCAGCATCTTTCAGCTGTATGTTGATTTCTTATCAACATACAGTCCTTATCATTACCAGACTCAAATATATGCTCTTGTTATGTTCAAGACAACCATGTATTATCTCTTGTTCTCCCTCATACTCTTTTCCAGTTAGGTTTCTAGTTGTCACTAATTTTGTTAAGTTTATCTTCTTCTTCTTCTGCTTTCATCCGGAGTTTTTTTTTTTTTTTTTTTTCCGGACGTGAGTGCGTTGTGCCTGTTTACAGCAGAGCTGCGTTCTTGCACCGTTACGCCGAGACATCCGACTTCTGCGGGCATTTGTTGACCGGGTTAACCTTCCCGGGGTTGTTAAGTTTATTAGAATAGGTGTTTTTTTTCCCCCTTGCATATCCTTTATACAGGACATCGCTGTCAACACCAGCATTTTACTGCTGTTGTTGATGTCTTGGCAAGTTTACGTTTAGTAGTTTACCATTGCTTTCTGAACCACAGGCTCCCACACCAATCCGTTAAACCCAGCGCAACGCGGTCTGCTGCCAAATCGCGCGCAACTGTGTTTCGAACGCGAGTAAGCGGGATTACGAACCGCGTCTATAACACCTTGACCATGGAGACCGGTATTTGGATTAGTAGCAAGCTCAAAATATCCTTACTGTCTACATCTAATTTTCTAATCTGTTACAGGTTTTCATAAACATTTTAAAGGAATGTCTTATTCGTTTTTCTGCCTACCCATGGTATGTTTTGCCTTGTCCTCAGAATCAACATGTACAGTATACTGCAATAATATGTTTCTCAGCTTGTCAACTTTATGTCAATGTTTCAAATTGCATACAACAGTACCAGCTCTATATTGCATATCTATATTCCACTTCAACAAATATATTTAATTTAGTTGCATGTCCTTCACAGGACGTAGCAGTCAACCCAAGCAATTTCGCTGTTCCTGATTCCTGGGCAAATTTTACGTTCAGTAGTTTGCCATTGCTTTCTGAACGACCGGCACCTATACCTTTTTCGAAAAAACCAGCACCTCTGTGTTTCGAACCCGGGTATGCGGGATCACAAACCGCGTTCGCAAGCCCTTAGCCACGGAGACCGGCCACAAATATATACGAGATTTGAATAACGAAGACACAAACCATAGATTGTACGATTTATTGCCCGGCACTGTCATTTACTGCCAATAGTACATTTGGGAAGGTTTTAGAGAAGATAGAAGTTGTCAAGCGGCAGGAGTTTATGGAAACGGGGAAGCGTCTTCCAAGAGGCCTGGGGAGCTACAGGCCAGGAAAAGATACCTGGTCAAATGCAGTCACTTTTTCCTTTGACGTTTATGAGGAGTTCCAGAGTAGACAGGAAACGATGGCGGTAGCGCTTGATCTCGAGGATGCGTACAATAGAGTTCGCTCTGATATTTTGATAACCCCACTGATGGATGAGGGGGTCAATCCCTGGTTGGTGAACTGGATAGCAGCCGTCCTGCATTCTCGTTGGATTGCTCTCCGTCTGGGTGTATGGACCTCAGAGCCACATATTTTAACCTCGGGACTGCCACAGGGATCTGCAATCTCACCGGTGCTCGTTAACGTGTATATGAGCAAGATTTGCAAACCTAGAAGCACCAGGGGTTGGAAGGATACTAACATTTGCGGATGATATTCTTGCATATAGGCAGGGGAGAGATAGGGAGCAAATAGCCCAGGAGCTACAGGCGACAGTAGACAAGTGATTGATTGGTGCACTGAAATGAGTGCTGTCATCCACCAGGAAAAGGCGGCTGTTTTGTGGTGCTCTCTGGACAACATGACTGTGAGAGCTGATGTCTCAAGCCTCACCATAGATGGTAGATGGTCAACAGAGAGAACAAACTGAAGTATCTGGGAATAACATTTGACAGGAGTCTGTCCTTCAAGGACCATGTGGAGACGGTTGTGACAAGATCTCAAAAGGGACTCAATGCACTTAAAACTATGGCTGCAAGGAACACAGAGCAGAGAATTCTCTTCACATTATACCAGCACTTGATCCTCTCAGTTATTGATTATGGACTAGGACTGCTCACTGTCTCAAAGAGTCAGCTGGTGAAATTTGAGCGCATACAGAACGAAGCTATGTGGGTCATTCTGGGATGCACCAGAGACACCCCAGTAGTGTGTATGCGTTACATCCTTGATCTGACGACTGTTGCTGGTAGGCACAAGGTGATGCAGGCGAAGGCATACCTCAGAATAGCTGCAGACACAGATCACCCGTTGCATGAGGCGCTGGACACAGTTAAGGGTCAGCGACTGATAAGAGGGAAATCATGGATGGCTGAGGCGGAGGATACGATCAGACAGGTGTGTATCTTGGAGAACATTAGGCGAGGAGAGGAGTGGGTCAGAGTGCCAGCGGAGCAGTCAGACTTGTGCAGAGTTATAATCACATTCAGCTGGGAGTGTATGGAGTGGCCAGCAGGGGCCACGGAAGTGGAAATCCAGCAACTAATTCAGGATAATGCTCGCCCGAGTGATGTGATTATCTACACAGATGGTTCGGTGTTGAGAGGTAGGAGAAGTGCCTGGGGATTCTTAGCAAAAGCTAATGGTCGACGTTTGGTGCAGGAGAGCCTAGCGTATGATATCACAACATCTAGCTTAACAATGGAGGTGGAGGCGGTCAGTGTAGCTTTCCGCTGGATGGAGAACACTATACATACAAACATCGTGATTGTAACTGACTCAGAAAGCATGCTAAGGAGGGTGAGGACAGGCAGGCTGCGTACAGAGTGGCTTGCTTCGCTTCGGAGGTCACGGGTGGTAAGCATCACCTGGATCTTTTATCCTGAGCATGCCGGTGTGCTGGTGAATGAACAGGCGAACAGATTGGCTGGCTTGGCAAAAGTTTGTGGAGTACTGATTCATGACAAGGCAAACGTGATTGCGGCCTAGTGGAAGCACGTGTACACCTCGGAAGAGCAAATGGATCACCATAGTCTGGCAAGAATGAGGCAGCGAGGAGTGACGAAGGGATCTGGCCGACGCTCGACGCTCAGAGGAAAGGCGAGACGGGCATATAATCAGATTGCTACTGGAATTATTGGTGTTGGAACTCTTCGCTGGCTGCTGAGGATGGGGATGGAGCGTTTATGGTAATGCCCCGAATGCTGTGATGTCGGTTCCTAAATCAATCAATCAATCAATCAATCAATCAACATTCTTTGTTTCATTGACACAGAAAACTTTTATTAATGATTATATTTTTCATCTTTCATAAGGTTATTTCTGTGCATGACAGTTCTTGTTTTAATCTTCACAAGATATCTTACGCCTGTTTGTACTTGGTAATTTCACCATCATGTTAAAAAATCAATGGCAAACTACTGAGCGTAAACTTGCCATGAAATCACAAACAGCCAACAAATGCTGGAATTGACTGCTATGTCCTGTAAGGGAGAGATATGCAACAAACTTATCATGGGATATATCGATAAGCTCAGGAGTTCATGTTTCGCCATCTCACACGATCACTAGAGTCATGGATCAGCTCAGTTTTCTTGTCTCGACCATGGCGCATGACCAGTCCATCCAGATATTTACTTCTCTGCCTTCCTCTTATTCTTTTCCTCCCAGTCATGCCAGTTGCCATCAAGTTCTCTAATTTCTTCTTATAATGTGTCAAATGAAGTGGGGAATTGTGGTTTACGTACAAGACACGAAAGAGGAGAGAAACTAATGTAGTGGGTGAATATCAACGACATGATAACTGGAAACACCTGTTGTTGTTTTTTTTGTTTTTTTTTAGACAGTAATTTACTGCCTATAGTACCTTGCGGTGTAGGACGGGGGGGAGGGGGGGGGGGGTCTTGAGCCTGAGGAATTAAGGCCGCATGGCTAGTGCAGTCGCCGCGAACTGTGTAGGTTAGAGTTTTCTTTTTGCCCCGGACAGAAAAAACTCCGCGCCTTACCGAGTTTTCGAACCCGGGTCTCCCGAATGAGAGCCCGGCATTATAGCCACTCGATCAACCGCTCCATAAACCACCATAAACGACGAATTTACACACGGAAAAGACTTGATAAGAAAATTATCAACCAAATTGACTAAATACTTTTAATAAAAGATTTAGAAATGCGTTAGTTAATGTTAAGACAATAGGCCTACCTGTTGCTGACTGTAATAGTGATCGCTTACCATTATGTGGACAAGTAAAAGTAAGATTGAGGAGAGACGGGAAAACAGTGGTTAAGAACATGAGACTTAATAAAGATGTTCTGAAAGTAGATAAAGAAATTGTTAGAAAAAAAATCTGATTACGTTTTTGGAATCAGCAACACAAAGTTACCCAAGAATAGCTATAATATTTAAGGCCCCCAAAATGTGTGTAAACCAGTGTAATCAGACTGCTATTTATATTGGGACTCTTCGCTGGCTGTTGCAAATAAGGACGGAGCACGTATGGGAAGCTCCTGAGTCCTGTGATGTCGCTTCTTGACTCAACTCAGCTGGATAGTTGAAGCATCAAGACAAGGAAACAGGAGTGATAATATAAAGCTGGATAGATGAAGACATCATATCAATGGAATATGGAAAAAAAAGATAATAGAAAGGTGGTAGATGAAGGTATCGTGGCAAGGAAACAGGAAAGATAATGGAAAGCTGGATACATGAAGGTATTCTAAAATGGCAATTACAAATTACATTCATTCATTTAGTAGCATGTTAGTTAGTTAGTTAGTTAGTCGCAGTTCCAACTTCACAGCAACGGGTCGTCCCCATTATGCTCCGTTCCTGTACCAGTGAATATCGTACATAGTAGCATGTCCTTTGCAGAACCTCTCTCCCATAACAACCTTCCGGAAACCTTTAAATCATAAGCAAGATGTCCCGCTTCCGATACACCCATCTGGAAATCATCCACCACATCCTGCACCCATCTTCTCTTTGGCCTTCCTCTTCATCTCTTCCCAGGCATATTCATATACCCCTTAATTATTGCTCTCTCCAAACTTTCGAGTCGTTTCAAGTGACCAAAATATTTCAATTTTCTTTCTTTTATAGTCTTTAAAAGCCAACTGTCTTCAATATTCATCTCTTGAAGTATGGATGTATTTGTTCTTTTCTTTATCCAAGGTATTCTTAGAACTCGTCTATAACATTTATATTTTAAAAAATGACAAATGTGAGAAAATAAATATGCATATACGAAACTGATCCTGACACCGTAAGGTTATTAACGGAAGTGGTCATAGCTAGACAGGAAGTGACCGTTCTGTGTAGCGCAGTCTATGAGACAAGAAGGGAAGATGGCTATACTTGTATGTTGAATTCATGCTCACAATTCTCGTTGGTCAGCGTGCCACACGATGAAAAAATTGTTCAGCTCCAATCAGCAAAGCCCTCACATAGGGAAAACTTTTCAAGTTGGTCGATATAATGTGGTGGTGGAGGATATTATAGCAGAAGGTTTGTTTTGGACTTCTAGGTCTAATTTCTGCAACGAGAAATCGTTGTTGGTGGGCGGCACCCCGATTAGAAACAATCTGTTGCTAAAGTTATAAACGACTGGGTATATATGTGTAATAACAAGGTCGTTTAAATGGATCCAGTTTGTATTTTCGCAAAAAGGGCCCGTTGATATCTTAGTTGCTTAGGATTCTAGTTAGGAAAACTGATTCGTAGAAAATTGACCAGTCACCGGGAATAGAGAAGGCAAGAGGTCAGGTCAGGCAGATGCCTCAATGGTATTATTATTAGTATTATAATAAACATGTCTAGTCTTATATTTGACACTTTGAGTGAGTAAAGTACTTAATAATGAAATTCTAGTATTTCTGATCCCACTGTACATTTAAAGTTAGGCAGTAGACGTGCCAAAATATTTTTTTTTCCTCAATAGAGACGTATTTAGTGTTTGTGTTGTCTGCAGGTATTGTCATCATAATTTGTGTTTCAAAATATATGAGTGTCCTGTGTGAGTACTGAATACTAATGTGATTTTTAAGCTAACATCATTGTACAATTTAGTATCAAAGGCATTATAGCTGCACCAAAGTAGAGCTTGTTGCTGTAATACACGCTTGTATTTTATATTAATATTATTAGTGTAAGAGTATTACAAAATACATAAATATATAAACATTTTGAATATCAGAGTGAGTGCTTATTAAATAATGTTAACATTCACCTTACTTTACTACAGTAAAGTTAGTTTTGCTGCATGAAAATAAAACAATATAGTGTGTGCTTAGCATTAATGTTGCTATAATGTTCATTTCATGGAGCCCTAATAGCGTAGTGGCTAGACACTCGCTTGCCGACGTAGTGGCCATGGGTTTAGTGGCTTGACACTCACTTGCCAACATAGTGGCCACAGAATTTGATCCACATTGAGGCGGGTTGGAATTTTTAAAATTTAGCTAAGCTTACAAGTTGACCCCGCCTAACACAGGTACCAACCAACAATTAAGGAAGTAAAGACAGACGATATATAACTGAGCACATGACTCACAGAGAGCTGATTGGTTTATAGATCTGTGGGGCTAGCACCGTATACGCAGTACACCTTAAAGTGTGTATAAGGTCCTTCACTTACTTAAAGTTCATTCATATTCTTCTTCTGCGTTCATCCAGGAGTGTTTTTTCAGATGTAATTATGTTGGCCTGTTTAATTGCACATTTAGACTGACACATCCAACTTCTGCAGGCATTTGTTGACCGGGTTAACCTTCCAGGGTGTTTCGAAGGACATTCCACTCTCACTCTGACGTTTTTTGCTTTGTGTTTATTTGCGCCCTTAGGCCAACACATCTGACTTCTTCAGGCATTTGTTGACCGGGTTAACCTTTCCAGGTGCTTTGAAGCACATTCTACTCTCACTCGTACGTTTTTGCGTTGTGCCTGTTTATTTGTGCCTTTCGGCCGACACATCCGACTTCTGCAGGCATTTGTTGACCAGGTTAACCTTCCTGGGTGTTTATTCATATTAGACTTGTTGTCTTTCTCATTATGAAGTCATTATTAATTCACCCCGCATTGCACCATCTTAGAGAAAATTGTAATGTGTCTTAATGCACTTTCAAATTGAGTTACTGTTCAAACTCTTTATATTGTCTAAAACATTAAAATGGACCTTTTTACGCGGTGACATACAAGGCTGATCTGATTTAAATTTTATATTTTGTGACGGCGAACAATTATTCACCATTGCCATTTAAACATTCATATATAGCTGAACTATTGTTATGGAAATGGAATGATTACATCAGAAATAAACTAAGAAATTAAGTAATCTGAGATATACAGTATGATAATACATGTTAAATCTTAACTGCCATGTACAACGTACATGTTTTAGGAATAGAAATATAAACATGGCGAACAGTATTTCAGTCACTTGTTATTGAAAACAAATGCAAAATCGGTAAACATCCAGTTGTCTTGAATATTGGGCAAATAAAAGTTTATGTTATTTATAATTTCTCGGTAGATTACCTGAGCTATTATAACTAAGCTCACTTATAAACCCACTAAACAAATTTAATAGAATAAACAAATTCTATAAGCATTTAAACTAAAACATTGAAAGACATGTCATTGAACAGTCTTGTTGTGATATTAACATTACAGTTGCAATAGTAAAAACTGTTTTCAAGGAAAGCAGACATATATATATATATGTGTGTGTGTGTATATATATAAAGTAAATAAATGTTTTGCATATCCTTTACAGGACATCACTGTCAACATCTGCATCTTTCAGCTGATTGTTGATTTCTTGGCAAGATTACGCTCATATTTTTGCCC
>JACEFZ010014580.1:0-80000 GCA_014155875.1 Cepaea nemoralis
AAATATTCACATCTTAGCGAGGAAAATATTCACATCTTAGCGAGGATTCGAACCCTAGTCTCCCAAAGGAGAACCCGACAATCTAGCCACTCGCATAGTCGTTTCCTACAGATCACACAGGGGAAGTTCAGCACAGAGCACAAACTTCTTAGCACCGGCAAAGAACCCTTTATATTAGGTTTTGGGGTCGCCCCATTATGCTCGTTCCTGTGCCAGTGAATATCACAAATAATGCTCCTCTCTGCCCCATGTGAAAAGTGGAACAGACAGGAGTCTCGACAAACCAACAGTCCACACAGGTATACTATCCATTATGCCGCTGCCAGAATGCCAACACAAAAGTCCGCCACGAACAATATAGTTCATCGTCGGTGGAAGGGCAAGTCACTAGACAACCAACAGCCACACATTACTGCTTAGGCAACCCAGTTAGTACAGCGACAGGCCGCCATTTTTCTGAACATACAGTTCACATTAAAAACAACCGCGGGCAGATGTAGACGCAAGTAGTACTAGGGGGTCTCTATCCATCTTAATGAGCAATGAGCAATGAGATATATCTCATTGCTCATTCTCGTCTCATGTCTCGTCTATGCCTCATGTCTCGTGGTGGGTGGGTTGTGGCCTGCCTCATGCTTTCCAGCTCCTGCTCGTTTTTTAAAGTGTCAGCTGTCGTTTTTAATCAGAGCATCGGGGTTAACAAGATCAATTAAACTCTGGCGCCAGGTTTGCTAATTGATTCAGAAGATGTCAGAAGGTGTAATGAATTAATTACTTCCCATTTTGTATAGACGACATAAGAGGTGTCAGGTGGTCGACAAACAAGCGGAGTCGGGTGGTAAAGTGAGTGCAGTCTCGGGCTTCAGGGTAGTGAGCAGGTTCGGTCGGACCAGGTAGGTTCGAGCTTAATAAAAACACGTGACATGCGTAGCTAGGTGGTCATTCGTAGTCATGGATCCTAGATGGAAACACCCGTTTACTTCCTTGATCGCAGGTCCAACGGGATGCGGTAAATCCGTCTTTGTACAGCAGTTCCTGACGCATCTCCCAGACATGGTCGTCCCGATGCCAGAGGAGATTATATGGTGCTACGGAGAATGGCAACCCATATACGAGACTATGAAGGGTGTTTGTATTTAACGAGGGACTGCCCGACGTGGAAAAATGGACAGGTGATAGACGTCGGCTAGTGGTCATAGATGACCTAATGTCCGAGACAGATGATAGGGTAACCAAACTATTTACTAAGGGTAGTCATCATCGTAACCTCAGTGTCATGTATATAGTGCAGAACCTCTTTGGTAAGAACAAAGAACAAAGGACAATCAGTCTGAATTCTCATTACCTAGTCGTGTTTAAGAATCCTCGCGACGGGGCACAAATTACGAGTCTGGCCAAACAGATGTATCCAGGCCGCGTGTCATATGTTCAAGATAGTTTTAAAGACGCGACAGCGACTCCACACGGGTATTTGTTATTCGACCTTCGACAGGAAACACCGGATCAGCTCCGCTTACGCAATCGTATATTTCCTGACCAACACCAAGTTGTCTACGTCCCCAAGTAATATGTCCAATCGAGTGAAACGTCACGTAGCCATGTTGCGCTTTCTGGGTGAGGCAAAGCCGGCTGCAGTAAAGGCCGTAATTAAAACGGCTTCCCCGGAGCTCGTCCAATCAATATGTGAATGCTGTCACAATGTCTTAAAAGGGAATGTTCCTCTGACCCCGAGTCAGAAGCGCCGGCTACAGCGACACAAAAACAGTCTGAGAGCGCTCACGGGTAAGAAACTGTCACTCAAGAAAAGGAAACAGATTCTCCAACAAGGTGGTTTCATTGGCGCCTTACTCGGCCCCATTTTAAATGTTCTGAAAAGCTTAGTGGGTTTGTAATGGCTAAGAAAATGCTCCTGATCGACCCTCGACTGCTAGAAAAACCCTATACACCACCCGACACACTAAATGATAGCCTGCGTGACTTGGACCAACAAATGCGACAAGTCTTGGAAAGTGAAGATTTACCACCGCGTGAAAAAGCCCGAGTATACCAACAAACCTTGCAACGGTACCTGAATCGACTAGATCAGTACAGACACAAGCCTTTAGGCCTAGTGGATATCAAGGAACAAACACCCGAAGTCAGGACTTTACCGGCAGCCGTCGTCGAGACAGCCAGTCAAATAGCCGAGACACCTAGTCAGCCTATTCAAGTAAGCGAGCCTAAGAGTCAAGTAACTGTCCACAACCCATTAACAGTCAAAAGTCAACTAGGTCGAGACCACTCCGCCGTATAAGCTCAGGCGAAGCAAGAAAAAGAGTAGGATACCTACACCCAAGTAGGAAAAATGGCCGCGCAATTAAGAAAGTATTACTATGACCCTAAGAAACCCGGAGCCTATGGAGGGGCCTCCGCCTTAAAACGAAATACTAAACTGAAGAAAATAGAGGCTTGGTTACGACATCAGGACACGTATACCTTGCATAAACCGATCCGTCATCGTTTTCAGAGACGGCAGACCATAACGGGTGGGATAAATCAACAGTTTCAAGCCGATTTGATAGATATGAGACTATTAAAAAGAGACAACGATGGGTTGTCGTATCTCGTGACGTGTATCGATGTGTTTAGTAAATATGCCTGGGCTATCCCGATCCAGAAGAAAACAGGGAAAGCGCTGGTGGAGGTTGTGAGTAAAATCTTTGATGATAGACAACCGATAAATCTTCAGACCGACAAAGGTTCGGAATTTGTCAACCAGACCTTCTTAAAATTTCTGAAAGATCGAGGTGTGCATTTCTTTACTACCGAGAATGAAGATGTGAAGGCGGCTATAGTGGAAAGATTCAATCGGACCCTGAAAGAAAAAATGTGGCGCTATTTCACCAAGACCAATGCACTGCGCTACGTTGACGTCATAGATAAACTGATCAGAAACTACAACAATTCATATCACAGAAGTATTCGCATGGCTCCCAGACAAGTCAACTATACTAATCAAGAAGATGTGTGGAATAACTTGTACAGTAAGACAGACATGTCGAGAAAAGTACATTTTACACCCGGGGACCGAGTCAGACTGGCGCAACCCAAACAACCTTTTAAAAAGGGTTATATGCCGTCGTGGACAGAAGAATTGTTTACCGTCAGTCGCATAAACCAGACCAGTCCGGTGACATATATACTAAAAGACGATTCGGGGGCAGAACTACAAGGATCATTCTACCGCGAAGAGCTTCAAGCAGTCGGAGATAAACAGGTGTATCGTGTTGAATCGATCTTACAAGAAAGGCGAACGAGAGGTGGTGGTAAAGAGTATTTAGTGAAATGGTTTGGATATAATTCGTCATTCAATAGTTGGGGTCTCAGACCTAACTAGATACCGAGACTAAATGGACGAAGACATTGTGGAAACTACTGTACTGCGCCCACAAAATAACTCACCTAGCGAAAGAACCTCATTCTGGCCGTTTTTTTGGTCAACGCGTGCCGCGAACAGAGATTGTCTTCTTCTGTCAGATGGTAGTTATATATACCATCATTGCTGTATCACTATTCAATCTGTCTCGAGGCGACGTCGAAGCAACCGAGGGTAAGGTGTGGATTGCGCTAATGAGTAGTTGTCTGGGTTACATGTTACCTAACCCTAAACTATGAGTTTCTACGTGACATTACCGAGCAATGCTTCACCGAATATGTTTCCCAACAACACTCCAGGTTACTATTTCGTCAAGTTACCGCAGACTATTGAGGTGAGTCAACAATACGAAGTGGGTCTGGCCGAAATTCAATTTCCCAACTACTACTGCAACGTGCTAGAGAATGAAGTCTGGATAAGATACACCGCACCCAATGGAGAAGTAGTAAGAAAGACATGTCCCCCGGGTCTCTACAACTCACCAGACACATTTATAGCTGCGCTGAATCGACTAATGAAAGATCGGAAGGTGGACGACCAGCTCTGTGTTCTATTCCATTTCAACAAGGCAGCAAAGAAAGTCAGTGTAAAAATACTCGAGCCTGGGCCACTGTTACCTTTAGTGAAAAGTTGCATGAGATATTAGATATAATTGAAGCTGAAGGGGGGATAGATGTAAATAACGACCTGCAAAATGTCTACGTCTACTGCGATCTCAATAGCGCAAGACCAGTCGGAGACGTCATGGTCCCACTACTAAGAACGGTCCCGATCATGAATCAGCTCTCGAACTCGGTGTTTCGCGCCTACGACAAACCCCACTATGTCCCACTGAGTCGGTACTCCTTCGACATGGTGAAATCCTTTTAACCACCGATACGGGCACAACGATCTCATTTACAGCTGGAACTTCAGTGCTAACGCTACATTTTCGCACTCGGAAACAGTCAGACCTGGAATAATGGTGAAATACTGTGCGCTACGTCGAAATCCCAAACTGTACGAAGACTTTTACTGCAACCAAGCTGGACATGGCATGCCAGTGTTTGTGGGTGGTCGGAGTCAGAGAGGACGTGGTATCGGTAGTTTCTTCAGTGGTCTCGGTCGCACGATTCTACCCTGGGTTAAAGACAGGCGGTAAGGCCTTACTCAGAGAAGGTGTCGGTACCGGACTGAAAGTGGCCCAAGACGCCTTAGCTGGTAGGAATGTTGGGGAAGCCTTTAAAGAACACGCTAAGCAAGCCGTCAGCGCTTACTGAAAGGAGCTGTCGAGCATGTTAGCCAATCAGGTAGCGGTATTAGAAGAAAGAGACGGGCAGCGCCACCTGGTAAACCTAGTAAACGTATAAAACTAACCCCCGCAGCTCGCCGAGCTCATAAGAAGAAGTATTCGGATATCTTCGCATAATGGCTCTGATTCACCCCGACTCTTGTGAGTGTCTTCATTCTGGTCTGGATCTGTTCACTGTGCCTCCCACACAGACGGCGGTAGAAGAGGGGCAGTGTGTGGAGATACACCCACTCGCGTCACTAGCTCCAGGCGCACCTATAGAATTTACCATCTCAGGTGCCAGTGAAGAGTATCTGGACCTGTTTAACACTTTCTTACACGTCAGAGCTAAAGTCACACTACCCCAATGGTGACAAACTACCACCCACGGCCTACGTCGCTCCAGTCAACTATTACCTCCACAGTCTGTTTTCTCAAGTAGACGTCTCACTCAACGACACGCTAATCACCCCCCAGTGAAAATACATACCCGTATAGAGCCTACCTGGAGGCCACTCTGAACCATGGAGAGGAAGCCAAGAAAAGTCATCTCTCAGCAGCCCTCTATTACTATGATACAGCCAAGTTTCTCCATGAGACTCAAGGTGATAACAACAAAGGATTAAAAACAAGACGAGAACTAGCCAGTGAGAGTCAAGAAATAGATATGATGGGTCGACTACACGCCGATATTTTGTGCAAGACCGCTACATGATAAACGGCGTGGATGTGAAAATTAAGCTGACCCCTTCGAAATCCACCTTTAACCTCTTGGCCCCCGACGGGTGCTGTTGGTTATTCATCTATTATAACACATGCCACTCTGGTGGTTCGTAAAGCCAAACTAAATCCGGCCATCGCTCTCGCCCATGAGAAAGCCTTGATGAGAGCCAACGCGAAACTACCGATCAAGCGTGTGGCATTGAAACACTAGCTATCCCACAAGGAATGCTATCTCATACCCAAGACAATCTGTTTATGAGTCAAACACCCACTCGTATAGTGATTGGTCTTATTACATCAGCCGCCTTTAACGGTACCTTCAAGCTCATCCTTATAATTTTCAAACCTTTGGACTGACGTATCTGAACGTAACTGTCGATGGACGATCGGCCACCAGCAAACCGTTAACCATTGACTTTGACCGTAATCAATACGTACGAGCCTTTTTTGGTACCAATCTAGCCATGGGTCTGGTGGGTAAAGACGCCGGTAACTCAATTGATTATACACAGTATAAACATGGCTATACTCTGTATGCCTTTGACCTTAGTCCCAGTTTACTGGACGGAGATCAGTTTGAAATGCCGAGGACCGGTCCTCTAACACTGGAATTTAAGTTTAATACACCCACCCCAGAACCATTACAAGTTATCGTCTACGCCGAGCACGACGGAATAATTGAAATTTCCAAGACCAGACAAGTACTAACAGATTACGCTTCATAATGGATACAGAACAGATTACCCACATACTGTTAGCTGATAGATATGTTCGCCGGGTCCAGATCAGAGTATGTGCTCGCGATCAGTTGCCTAGACAAATAGATAGAACTAAACCAGTTGCTTTGGTGGTAACCACAGACCCTAGTAATCAACCTGGGTCCCACTGGGTTGCTCTGTATTATGACGGGTTAGGAAAATATGAATACTTTGATTCTTTTGGTTTACCACCCTTACATCCCGACATAATAAAATTTGTGGAGAAACATTCGGTTAGACCGCTAATGTACAATACGCGTGTCTTACAGGATGTACTGAGTAACACCTGTGGTCTTTACGCTATCTATTTCATCAAGCGGAAATGTCGTGGGGCGAGTATGCCGCGTATTCTGCAGGTGTTTTCAAATAAACAAAGGGTCAATGACCGGCTTGTAGGTCGATTAGTCAGCCCGGCCAGAAAGGTCACGCAGCTGTTGCCAGTTAATGTAGGTCAACTGGTTTTGAATAGTTCTCGTTGAAACCGGTTTATCAGTGGCTCAACTACGGGTATATAAACCCGTGGTTGGTAACACTCGCTTATTGTGAACCGAAGATGACTACCGAACTCAAGACCGTGCCTGCCAACTGCGTCTATATGACTCGTGGCGGTGAAATTGTTAGACCCGTGGGGGATGGTGTCAAGGCAGTATTTGTTTCATCCTTCAGAGGTGCGACTACATTGCATGTTCGTCGCTTCTTTGGGGAATCTGATAAAAAGTATCCCACCAAGCAGGGTCTGACATTTACTCGACAGGAATACGAGCAATTGATATCGATGCAAAGTGGGATTCTAGCTGATTTTGACAGACTCGCAACGGTACCAGGTCCTAACAGTGTTCAAGTCAAACAATTCACTAACCAACGTAAACCAGGGACTAAGCGTGCTCAAACAAAGCCAGTCACTAATGATGTACAAGTCCAACCAGACTACCAAGCCGCCAACATTTATCCCGTCTACAGTATTCAACCAACCTACCAGATGTGTGACGATTCAAATAACCAGATGTCTGTCTACGCAGCAGGCGATAACTACACAGCCAATGACAACTATCCCAATATGTTTGATGTACCCGACAGCCAGCTGTTTAATGGTCAACCAACCTATACCCCGATGTGTGAGCAGAGCCCACCAGCAAGAGAGCAGCTACCGATGACCAAGCAGACAATTGTATAACACTAGGGGACCCAAGAAAGAAGAGACAACGTGTATAACTATTCGTCTATGAAAATAAAAAAGAAAAAAAGAAAAACTTTGACTTTGTTATTTTTTGTTCCATTATTGTATGTGTTTGCAGATCTGTTGTAGTCCAATGTATTGGTATCTCTTTGTGGTAATGTACTTGTGTGTATGTCTCTGTTCTTGTGTGATATTGTTCTTGGTTCGTTTTGTCTGTCTCAATTGGTCCACAGCTTTGAAATCATTCAACATTGATTCAACATGACAAACAACCTGGTGCTACAAACCACGACGAAACAAGAAATATGAACACAGGATGAACACAACATGAAAACAAGGCAAGAAAGAGATGAAAACGACAGTCATACCACTGAAATAAACAACAAACAAAGCAATATTGGTTTTCATAACTCTTTTATTTTTCAGCAAGTCCACTATGGGATACATATTCAATAGTGTACAAAATATATTCAACAAATATGACAATGTTGATCAGCCTGTTATTTGATTTGGATAACATTTTATCATAGTCTTTATACGTTTGAATGAAATAATTATAAGTTTGTCCCTCGGTCTGCCTATTGTATTACTTCGGTCGACATGTTTCTTGATTTTACTAGTATATTTTCTTACTTGTTATAAGTTCGGATGAGATATTTCTGTCTTTGACCAACATTGTTTTGTTTATTAGTTTGACTATCATTGTTTCCTAATTTTTTATAAACTTCTTTGAAATTTTTTATTTACTCGACCCATAGTTTTCATCTTTGGTTAACACATTTTCCTATTTGGTCGATATATTTATAAATTTGGTCGAGATATTTCTTGACTTGCCCATCAACATGTAACACCCGCTCATCACATGACACCCATATGCACCGTCAACACTAAAAACCAACAAGGGAACGCGATTATAATACATATAATTGTTTATTTTACAGTATTTCCAGTAAATTTTACAAAAATAAAATGAAGCATACTATCAGTACACAAAATGGCTGATCAATAGGTGATGTTATACCTAATATGATCATATACACACCATGTACAACGGTGTCGAACGTTGGTCATAAAACTGGTGGTTATTTATTAAACGAGACAGAATTCTGGGATATGATAGAGATAAAAACTTATAGCTGGAATCGTCTCTGTCGTGTATTTGGTATTTGGCCGTTGTTGCATAGCGCATGTAAGAATGTCGTGTCCGTGTACTGTTTTGATAAACTCGTCAAAGTTGTGTCTGTTTCGGATTAGTTGTGAAATTTCTAAGACAGAAGCGTTATTGGAAGATGCGTGGTAGAAGCGAAGAGCTTGTGTTTCGATGTGCTTAAGGACTACGTGATAACTAAAGTTGATTTTGAATATGCTCTTTTGAGTGTTAAAGATCTTGTACAAGGTCTCTGTCCAGTCTTTAGGGTGTTGTGTCTGTGGACTAATAAAAAAATGTATAGACAGACATATATGTGTTGCTCTTGTTATGTGTTTTGATACTACTCCAGTTGTCGTTGTATACTTGTCTAATATCATCTGGTAGCGTGTGTAGAGAAACCGCTTCATCCTTGGGTTGTGTGTTGCTAGCTGGATAGGCGTTTTCGTTTTGTTTAGTGTTCTTCTTCTTCCTGCATGTCACATCACTATTGGTAGCCGCTGGTCTCTAACGTAATGTTGGTGAAAAAGGTGTTGACGTTTCTGTTGGTATTACACTGGAAGCTGATCTTGGTGTTGTGTGTTCTTTTGTAATGTGACGTATTAGATTGTCTTTCCTATTAAAATGATGATCACAAGTTTGACACGCATACACTTGCTCTTTGGTACTGTGACTGGTCCGAATGTGGCGGAGCAGACTGCGCTTTTCAGTGAAACCTTTCCCACAAGTTGCACATAAGTGGTTCTCAGATGGTTGCCTAGAAGACATCTTTTTTAGGCACGTTCGCTAGCGAGTTGATAGTAAGATAATCAACACTCGACTTGAAACCTGTTCACACTGAGCCTCTGTATATGGTGTTGAATATAATTAGTTTATAACTTGCACTGATGGTAGATAACTCGACGTTGAGTAGTTTAGGACGCCAAATATCCTTACAACAAGCTGTAATGTTCACTAGTTTAGTATGCGGTATCAAACCCGAACAAGTTGTACCAGTCTTTGTTTCAATCGATGATGAAATCTTTCCAGGTGCCGTTGTAAACTAAGGCAGAATAATACTGTTGCTTACACTTGGGGTAGGTCTGGGTAAGAAACCAGTTGATAATTCTTAAAAGTCAACTGTGAATAGCCAAAAACTGGGAGACAGCTCCACTAAATCGGTATGTCCGTATATGGTTGATAGTCCGTTGATACTGAGACAAACAGGTGCCTGTCAACCTTCCCACACTTGAAGGCAAATAGCAGTTGAATAACCACAAAACTGAAGACTTGATCGTTCGTCGTTCTTGTGTAAAGCACAAAGTGAGTGAGAGCTGGTGAGTTGGTTATATATTACATAAAGTAAGCCCCGCCCACCATATAGTTTCCAACCAATTAGTATTTGTCTAACATAAAATGTAGATCACTTCTAAGACCAATACCCTGATTGGTTGTAAGCCACACATCGGTTTGTTTGCTTCACAAGTCACTCTGCCTCCGGAAGCCTCAATCAGACTCATCTCAAAGGATGGAGGCCTGCACATAGTTTTGCAGCAATATAGAACAGCTAGCGGTCAAATTGTTTAAGTGTTATGACATTACGCCACCATCAAGGGTCGATCTGATTCGACCCCCACCCCCACGACGACATAGAGGGCCCTCTTTACTGTTTTTACTACCATATACCGGCTGGCAATATTTCTCTTTTGGTCACAGATGTTGTAAACCAACCTTAACAAAGATACGAAACACGTGACACCAATATTACACACACACACACATATCAATACGCACCATCATTTCTGTTTGTTGCGGACATAACTTCACACGCGTGATGTTCCTTAGTAGCTTTGAACTGCTTCGATATTCATTTCACTATATTCGCTTTGTTATGTAACTTAACTTGTATTAATGTAATTGTCTTTATTAACATACTGTGTATTTAGTATATTTCTATATTGTGCCTATGCCTATTGCTTCTTTCTGTATACATTATGGTAGTATATGTCTATCGTGTGAGATATTTTATTTCTAACACAGTAATACATAAGAGTAGAGACATGAAGTTTGAAACGGGGGAAAACATAAACCACTACAGGTCTCTACAGATCACTAATAACTGCAATAGGAAAACTGGCGCTATGGACATTACAGAGTAAATTGCAGGTAACCTCTCCCGCCTCGGTCGATTCAAGCGAGCTCTCCTTTGTTAACATATAATAGTGATATAATTAATAGCACCAACTGTCGCCAGCACAACTAATTCACAATACACATTATTTCTTTTACTATACACCTGCGGACAATATTGATATTTTTATCACAGCTGTTGTAAACCAACCTTAACAAAGATACGAAACACGTGACACCAATGTTACTTTAACAGATTCACCACATAGCGGGATTCGCTTCTCTGGCTCCTATGTTGGGTATAGTTATCAACCAACCGCGTTATTCGAGCCGTCAATGACGCCATCTAGCTCCGTTACATACTCGCCCACTGCCACACTACGCCACCACATTGTAGGTTTCGAACCTGTCAAGCGCTATGGCAGCAACTAGACACCGTTGAGATACATTTACGGCTTAGTATACACGTAAAAAGAGCCGCCTAGGGTGGACATCCTTATCGAACCGCGGCGTGAATCGACTCTCAAACGATACCTACGGCACCACCTAGCCCCGTTACACACTCGACCACTGCCACACTACCCCACCACACAGTAGGATCGACCCTGCCGCATGGTAGGGGACCCACTAGACACCCCAGTTACACATTGGTGATATCCCACTATGACCAACTACACACCCCCTATGACAACTAGGTACACCCATACGTGGCTAAGTAGTAACCTTACCAACGAAAAAGCATTGAGATTCGAACTCGACGCCGCCAAATGAGGGGGTCTATGGTACCAACTTAACCCATTAGACACCCCACTTACACACTGGCGATACCCCGACACACTCTACCGAATTGGTTATCGCACCATCTGCAATGCGACTGTGGTACCAACTAGCCCCGTGTCTCAATTCATTTATCATTGTTTACATATACCGATGAGCTGATTAAAAACGCCACCTAACGCCGACAGGTGTAATTCACAAACCACATTATTTCTGGTACGGACAATATCGACTTTTTGCTGACAGTTGTTCGCCGATCTTACCAAAGATACGAATACATCAACCCGTAACAGCCTGCCCACACCTTTCGATTATGCAATCGTCTATACAAACGGGAAGGTAATTAATGCATTACACCGGCTGACATCTTCTGAATCAATTAGCAAACCTGGCGCCATAGTTATCGAACTCATCATCGCTTAACCTACCCACCTAGTTCAATTGATCTTTTCATTGTTAACCCCGATGCTCTGATTAAAAACCACACCTGACACTTAAAAAAGCAGGAAGGAGCTGGAAGGCATGAGGCAGCCCACAACCCACCCACCACGAGCCATGAGGCATAAACCCCCACCACGAGACATGAGACGAGAATGAGCAATGAGATATATCTCATTGCTCATTGCTCAATACGCTGTCTAGAGACCCTCTCCTACTACTGACGCACTCGACACGAAATTCACAGCTCACAGTGTCGCTCCGCGCACTCAACTCGGTAGCAGGGCGACGGAACCGGGCAGGTATATACGTCTGTAGGTAAGTAAATAATATGTGGTGTGTGTGTGTCGTTCACGTCATTCGCACTGCGATCGTTAATAACAAGTCAAGTCGCATTATTCTGTCAAGAAGCCTGATCAGCGGGAAAATGTCACGTAGAAAGCCCAACAACAAGAAACACGCTGTTGCCAAGATGTGCAGCGTGGGAGCCGACAACAAGAAGAAGAACGTCGAGAGCCCACCTGATAGCTGCATCAAAGAGCCTGATACTACAGCTATTACTGAAGCTACTACGAGGGAGAAGATTGACAGCCCAACACAGTCAAGAACCAAGACAGCAGAGAAGGAGGAGAAAGACACCAGAGTCGGAAACACCGACTCAAAAAGTCCGATGGGTTGTCAAGCGGATTCCTGTGGAGCTGACAGATGAAGAAATCCTGAAGCAGCTACGTGAAGAGAATCTCCACATCCGATTCTTGAAGGCGGAGCGGCTTCTCACCTACTCCAAGATACCCACAACCTTGGCAGTAATGACGTCGGAGGGCAGCGAAATGCCGATCACAGTATCATTCAGCAAGAAAACTCAACAGCCAGAGAGATTCATCCCAAGAGTCAATCAATGTTCAAGATGCCAGAGGGCCGCCTCAGCAGAGCAACATGTCGCAGTAAGACGGAAATCTGTCGATACTGCGCCTATCACCACGCCTTCAAGGAGTGTCCGCTGGCCAAGCTGGACACGGACTTCCGAGCTCCAACAACAGAAGAAAGTGTGCCAACTGCCTGGGCAAGCATGGAGCAAGATACTTGGGCTGTCCGTACCTGCAGAGACACAGAGACGTCTTAAAGATCGCCATTATTACAAAGACTCCATTCAAGGAAGCAATGCAGAGGGGCGAGACAGCCACGGGTATAGCACAAGCCGAAAGAGATCAAGTTCAAAAACAGATAGACGAGTTGAAGAGACAAGTCAAGGCACTGCTAACGCCGATCCCGAACAACGACAATGAAAAACTACTGACGGAAATGAAGGAGATACAGCAAAACATCAAGCAAGAAGTAGAACATATGGCACTGATTAAGAAGGAGAATGAAGAGATCCTACAAACCATTAAATCAGAGCGAGAACTACAGAAAGCTGAATTGGAAATACTCCGAAACAAAACCACAGAAGCCGAACAAGAAACCGAGCCTGAAGTAGAAATGACGGTTCCCGAGAAACAGAGGCACTACGAACTCACGTGCGAGGAATACAGAAAGCGTATGGAAGAAAAAAAAAGGGAGAAGTACAAGAAACTCCACGGAAACAAGAAACCAATACCCTGCTTTAAAGACACAATATATCTTCCACATATGGAACCCGCAGATGAATACCCATGGCGGCACTACATTGAAGACGGAGAAATCATCCCATGGCTGAGCTCGGAGGAAGAAATCAAAAGACAACAACAACTCAAACGCAGGAAGTGGATTGAAAGAAAGCGCAAGGAGGCACATCACATCGAAAAGCTTCTACAGTTACTTCACAATTGAGAAGACAAACTACCAAATAAAAAGTTCTTATAAGGACTGCAGCCAGTCAAACCAGGAGCCTGCACCAACAAAGAAAACAAGAGGAAACATGCACAAAGGACTAGCCACCGACCGATCCCCCAACTGGAGTGGGATTACGAAAAGTCCTTATAAGGACTGCAGCCAGACGAGCCAGGAGCCTACACAAACAAAGAAAGCCACAAGCACAGACGAGCACAAAGGATAGCCGCCGACCGATCCCCCTGCCGACGTCACAGACACAAACGATACATAACCAGTCCGAGATAGGACTCACAAGACAAGAATTAGGGTGAAAATACCCACAAAAACCACGGACCTCAACAATAACCACAGCTGATGAAGCAGGTTAGACGAGGCCGAATTTGGAATTTTTGTTTTTGAAAATTGGAATTGGAATTGGAAATAATATGTAATAATACACGAATATAAGTTCGGTATATAGGACAGTATGGAACCAAGGTTACACCATGGCCAGCATACGAGCCTGCCTGTCAGTCCAGCAGCCATGGATTCTAATAAGTATTGTGACCAATCTTTAAAATTGACCAGGTGGACTCAGTCAAAAAGTGGGCACCAAGAAATGGCTTGAGAAGTAAAGGCGACAGGTGTGATTTTAGCTATAGTATCCCACGAGTGTTTATTGGTCTATACAATTATAGGGCTAGCACAATTATGCCCAACTCGCAAAGACATATAGAATATGGACCCCTCTTTAAGTAGCTTGCTAAATAACTCAGTTCGCTATATTTGCTCACCAAACCCGACAACCCAAATTTTACCAACGACTTCGAGCGGGGTAATGCAATTGGGAGGGTACAAGCCTTAACCTAGAGCGAGGAAATACAACCTAAAGACTAAATGGCATGGCAGGGAAGACCAGACCTTAAGCCTTGGTTGTAACTGGTCTAGGATCGAAGCTCCGGCAAGCGAACAGTTAGGGTATTGCTTTGCTGATCCGGCAGCTTTTGCATCTTGTCTTGTTCCAGATGTATCGGTGTGACCTTTCCTCTGGAGTGAACTAGGCAGGCCGAGAGAGGGATCATGCGGAGTGGGCAACACATAGTCTCTCATTCAGCCCAGACTTTGTGTTATGGAGAGAACTCAGTTTTACAAACTATCGTCTGTCAAGACGGCAAGGTACCAAATATATGTGGGCACGTCGTAAATGTGTATGGGTGTAAGTGTGTAGGTGTAAGTGTGTAGGTGTAAGTGTGTAGGTGTAAGTGTGTAGGTGTAAGTATGTAGGTGTAAGTGTGTGGGTGTAAGTGTGTAAGTGTGTGTAGGTGTAAGTGTGTAGGTGTAAGAGTGTAGGTGTAAGTGTGTAGATGTAAGTGTGTAGGTTGTGCTTATAACCCTAAAGAAAACAGACGGAAACGTTTCGAAACATTGTTATATTTACTCATTTGTTTGTAACTGTCCTGAGATGAATGTTACGAATACCTTCGACTGCCAAAGTAACTAATAATGACTGCCTGGAAGAGGCTAATGAAACTAGAAAATTATGTACACCTATAAGTTAGTAACAAAATATCATTCATTGATCATATAGTGAGATGAGGGACATTTGAGAATATCGCCAGAACTTGAAAGATCAGTGAGGAAAGAGACAGACCAAAAGACATTATGCTGGATGGACTGAGATTGTGGCATGGAGAAATATCAGCAGCATAGTTGATCCAAAATACCAAGGACCTAGATCTGTGGGAAGATATGATTCAGATGGTAAGGCACTTGATGATGATGATGATGACGGTGGGGATAATTATGATAATGACCATTATGAGTGTAACTGCTCTGGTTCGGTTCATCCAATGTTACATCGGTACTACTTCATGTTCCAGAAACATTGAGAACGACTAAAAGAGGTACTAGTAAACTACAAACATTATTTCATAGGTTCATGTGTAAAATAGTGGGACTAAAACGCTATGATAGTATCATCAATGTGGAGAGAACTAAACAAATTCCAGTTAATCAAGACGTATAGGGAAGGCGCCTGTGCTGGATAGTACACCCATTAAGAAAACCACAGGATAGTATAACTATAGTCTGTTTACTTTTGTCTGCCCCAATATAAAATTCCATATCTCAGTAACCAACTGAGGGAAAATTATGAGATTTAGCATATAACCTTATTATTATGTCCACCCGACAAAAAAAATTTTGTTCTGGAGATTGTACAGCAGATTTCAAAGTTTGTTTATATGCGGTATATAATTTACGGGTCAGAGATGAAGTGCACATTATTAAATGTATTACGTCTTCACACAGAAACATTACCGTTGAATAGTTAATTTCATCGTGGGACATGGGATTGGCCTTATGACAAGAGCCTCGCGTAGTGGAACGGGGCATTACTGTAAACAATGTTTGTTAGCGAGAAATCACTAGTTTTTCACCAAAACATCAAAGAAATGTCGCCGCTTTCCATGATTTAAGTTGCTTTTGGACCTATCAAAGACATATTCCTTGGGTGGGGGTAAATATAAGACAGCAGGAAAATTTTTATAACGATCCAACAGACAGTTTTCGAAATAATTGATCGTGAATGAAGGCATTCATTTCTGGACAGACTATAGACATTCCCTTGTCTGGAAGACACCAGACGAACGAAATAGCGGGATACCTAACCACACACGGAAAAGAGAATTAACTGATTCAGTGCCAAATAACAAGTAGGTTTGGGTCACACTTTGTGCACAATCAAATGAAGAAGTATTATAATGTAAAGTTCCGTTCACTGCGCATTAAAACTGCGGAACAAATCACGAAACAAAACAAATAACAAGATAAATCAGGTGTGGCGAATTATCGTCCTTATGTACAAATGGTAAGTAACTTTTGGCGATATATTATCCTTTGACACTGACTGAGGTAAAGGCAGAAATGTATTTACGGGGAGGAAATGGAATGGGGTACGGGAGATAGTAAAAGACAGGGCGACTTGGTGAGAGTTTGTTGAGGGCCCATAAAGGATAAAGTGCGAAACAAGAAGAAATAACTTCGTACTAAACATATATGCCATGTCATGTTTTGCCATCTCACTCGATCACCGTGTTTCTGTTTCGACCATGCCACGTGGCCAAGCTATCCGGGTATTTACTTCTCAGTCTTCCCCTTGGTCTCTTCCCTTCGATCTTGCCAGTTGTCACCAAGTTCTCCAAATTATTTCTTCTCATAACATGCCCAAACAATTTTGACTGTCTACGTCTAATGACTCTAATCAGTTTACGATCTTCATTTGTTTCTTGAAGGACTTGTTCGTTGGTTTTTTCTGTCTTTCCATATGGTGATATTCCAGATATGTTTATGGACAATAGACAGTCAATGAATCATGTTGTCAGCATCATACAAACAGCATTTACCACCCTGACCATTTACCGGTACCGTTATTAGGCTGGATCTACCAGGGAAGCAGGGACAGCCAAGTGGCTAACATGCTCACCAGTCGCCCCGTGGTCAAGAGTTCCTATTCGCATCGGGTCTAAATTATAAACCTGATCTGGTCTCAGCCTAAACAAATAGTAGGAAATGTCTTGTAAAGTAAGGGCGACAAGTGCGACATTGACCGCATCGCCCCTCGAGTGCTGATTGAAATATATATTTGTAGACTTGTAAAACTGTTCCTTCACTTTGTTTTTTGCAAGATATCCCAGCACCCAGCCAAGATAAATTGTGAATATCCGAGTCTATTGGAGATTCGGCAACACGACCATCAGGCCCGTGTGCTAGCGTACCAGCCACTGTGACAAATAAACTACGAGTATTTTGGAAATATAAACATATATCCTTGTCGAAGAATGTGATGGAGGAGAAGGGGGCGTTCAACAGAAAAGCAGTGCTACCTGTGGGTGGAGTAATCACTAACCTATTTTGCATGTGGGCCAACTTTCTTGCCATCACGCAAACCCAACTCTGACTTCTGAGGTACTTGTAATTTATGTCCCCATGTCAAGGATGAGAAGTCAACATTTCAACATTTTTGTCCTACTGACCGGTGTAGGTATGCATGTCATAATTGTAATAGACTCACAAAGTATGAAGAGAAAAGTCAAGAAAGGTATGCTTCGAACAGAGTGGCAGGATTCCATTAAAAAATCAAAATAGAGAGCATCTGTTAGATATTTAATTATTTTGCCCAGGACATGCTGGCACAGTGAAAAGGAGCAGGTGGACAGATTGGCTGGGTGTGCATCCCTTGGTAGGGTATTGGTGCATGATAAGACAGATGTGGTTGACGCTTTTTGTGTCTAGTGTAGAAGAACTGGTTAGATCATCACGGCTTGGAGAGAATTGTGCTGTAGGGAGTGACCAGAGAATCTGGCTGACACTCAAAACTCTGAGGAAAGGCCAAACGGACATATAATCATATTGCTACTGATACCATTAGTACTGGGACTCTTCTTTGGCTGTTGCAGATGATGAGGTACGTATGGGAATGCCCTGAGTGCTGTGATGTTGGTTCTTGATTCAACTTAACCAGTGTAGGGGTTGAAATCACTTCCTCACCATCAGCACAATAGCAATTTAAGAGCAAACACTCTTTATCCCTTTGGTAATGTGGACCTAATAATTCGGTCTCGTGTTTTTTAGTGGTTATAAAGGCAAACAAAGCGTCAAATATTGAGTTTTATCCTCCACAACTAGGCTCGACACATCTCAGTGTCAAATATTTGAGTTTTATCCTCCACCACTAGGCCCAACAAATCTTAGTGTCAAATATTTGAATTTTATGCTTCACAACTAGGCCCAACACATCTCAGTGTCAAATATTTGAATTTTATCCTCCACAACTAGGCCCAACACATCTCAGTGTCAAATATTTGAGTTTTATCCTCCACAATTAGGTCCAACAGATCTCAGCGTCAAGAAATCCAACAGCAAGGGCCAGCTAAGTCCATCTGAAGTAACCGCCATCAAACAGCTCATTGCAGGATATCGAGAATCTGCAGCCTTCCTTTATCGTTCAGCAGACGAACTAGAACAACTTTTATTGCAGCAGAACTGATCAAATACTTCAACTGGCAGGAATTCAAGGACCATCTTGTTTTTATATTATTATTATTTAATTCATATGTTGTATTTTTCTAAACATTATGTTACATGTGTTGTATGAGAAGACAGTTTCTGTGTTATTCATTTTATTTTTCTTATCTGTTAATCTGGGATGTAGTTATATACAGAGTTTTTGTGATGCCTTGTAAGTAGCTTTCTTTGTAGCCTGTTTGAGGTTTCTTTCTCTTCTTCTTTGTTTATTCTGAAAATAAGCAGCACACACATGTCATGAATTGTAACAAACTCACAGAGCATGACGAGAAGGGTGAAGGCAGACATGCTTCGTACAGAGTGGCATGCTTGAATTATAAAATCAAAATAGGGAGCATCCATTGGATCTTTTACCCGGAGGCATGGCATGCTGGTGTATTGGGAAATGAACATGCAGACAAATTGGCTGGGTCTTCACTGCCTGTGTGGCGTATCAGGTGCATGATAAGGCTGATGTGATCAGTGCCATATGGGACCATGTGTCTAGTGTGGAAGAACAGATCCACCATCGTTGCCTGCAAAGAATAGTGCAGAAGAGAGTGACCGGAGGATCTGCCCACCACAATGCTCCAAAAAAGGCCACAGACAATACACATAACCAGTTTGCAACTGGTACCATTAATATTGGGACTCTTTGCTGATTGTTGAATATGAAGACGTATATGAGTGCATGTGGGAATGTCCCAAGTGCTGTGATGTTAGCTCTTGACTCAGCTCATTCTGGAAAAAAAATCTTTGGTTATGTTGTGTCATTTACAGCAAAGCTTGAGAATTTATATCTTTATTGGGAATACAATCAGCAGTCAAACTTATATGGACCACAGAGGACAGATGTTTGTAAAATGATCATGAAAGCCAATGCTGTTTGGACATGACACATGATAGTGTTGATCCAAGTTCAATACTTGAGTTTTGGGGACCAGGTTTTCTCTTCATTAATGCAACCTGTTTTCATGCTATCATTTAGGAAGGGGTCAGGGGTGACGTAGGATCCAGGTCAGCTCTGATTTGTTTAACAAGACGCCTGCAGTCAAACCATTTCATCAGTGCTGCATCTTCAGTCATATTTTAAATCTAGTCATCAGTCCCTCAGAGACTGACCTTGTTGCTCAAGTGAACATGTGATCATCCTGGAGGCCTATATCCCAGGCTTTCTGTCTTCCATACTAGTCATGATTACCAGTGCTCTCCATTTCTGAAAGTTTAACTAAATCATCATTAACATGAAACGGTGCCGCTGGGTCTGCAGGGGCTATACCTTCAAGAATGATGTATTATCATGTTGCAAAATGTTTCACTTCCTGTGATTTTCACATCTCTTCTGAGGTCTGTAATGTGTAATTTTAGTGGTAGCCTTCACCAATCACTCATCCATGTACTTATAATCATTCACCAATGTAAACATGTATCAGACCTTGTGTTTAGTAGTAGAACAGATAAGCGTATGTCTCAATGAAGAAATATGTTTTAAATATTATTTATTACAGTTGAGATAAACTATACCAGGCAACATCACAGTGAATGAAACCCGTCTGAAATAAGTCAAAGTGTTTAAGTATTTGGTACTTTTATACCAGAAGATGGAAAAGTATTAAGGAAGTTAAATAAAGAAAGCCCAAGCAAAGATAGCATTTCCCCTTGAGGAAAAATGTTTTCTGCAATTTATCTTTCTTAATTGAGGTGAAGAAAATAGTTTTTAAGAGCTATATTGAGCCAAATCTGATGTAGGGAAGCAGATCATGAACAATTATTATCAGACAAGAGAGGAATTATGTGGAAGCTGTGGAGATGTGGTTTTATAGAAGAATGATGAGGACATTGTGGACGGATAGAAAGAGCAATGAATATATCATGAAAGAAATTAACCCACACAGAGAACCGGTTACTCACATCAGAAGAAGACAGTCCACATTTTTCAGGTATGTCATGAGATAGAGAAAGCTGGAGCATGTCATTACAACGAAAAAGCTGGAGGGGAGGAGAAAATTGGTTTTCTCATTTAATTTTTTTTTGTTTTTTTTTGTTCACATATCCTTTACAGGACATCGCTGTCAACATCAGCATCTTTCAGCTGATTGTTGATTTCTTGGCAAGATTACACTCAGTAGTTTGCCATTGCTTTCTGAGTGACCGGCTCACATACCCCGTAAGTTACTGACACGGAGAGAACCGCTACCGATTCTCATGCAACGTTACATTATCCACGAGAGTATACGAGATTATGGAGAAATTCATGTAACCTCTAGACCAGGGAGACCGGCTCTCATTTAATTAGATCATGATATATCTCTCTTGGTCTCTTTCATCAAGATTATCTGATTATTGCTTTAATATAGAACAACATTAGCTGATTAAATGCCATGGGATGATTAATTGTCTTAAGCAACTACCCATATCTGCCATGGGCTTATATATCACTGAAATGTTATTGCAAAATGTTGTCTTAATTAAATTATCAATACAGTAGTTTTTTTCCTAATCAACCTCCTTTAGTTTGATACAATATGTCTGCTACCATATTAACAACGTTTAGGTCATAACTGTGGCACACCCCTACTTCCCATTTTCCGCCGTCCATGTTTGTTCTGTCCAACCTACTTTTTGTTTGGCACTCAGTCTGTTAACATTTTACATCATGACACTATTGACAATGTAAAGTAAATAACAATTTTATTTAAAGAAATTATAAGCAATTATAAGTAAACAGTGCATTTTAATTTGTTCTCTATTTTATTGTCTTAATGCAGGCCAGCATGGGTAAATGGATAAGAACGCAAGTTCTTAAACATTCATTGTGCTGATACCGAAGTAAGGGGTTCAACCCCTACACAGGACATTTGGACTAAAATGTTGACCTGTCGTCCTTGACTTGGGGATGTAAATTACAAGTACCTATGAAGTCGAAGTGGGTTCGCCTGTTAACAGGGAAAGCTAATCCACACACAGAATTCAGTCCAGCACTACTAAAAGAAGTGTGTATGGACTACACTTGAGTTAAAGCGAGCGAGCGCCCAAATAAATTGTCTTAATGTTACATAGTTTATTAAAAACCGTTTCTGTGAAATACTTTTTCTAGTGGCCCTATCAATTGGTAATAACAGTTAAATTGCTCATGTAAATTTTAATACTGTATAATATTGTGCAAGAAATGACAAGGTTAGATAGATAATGACAGTATAACATTCTGTTACAAAACATTGTTTCATATGGGAAGTAACTTAAAATATAAACTGAAAGTTGGAGATATCTAACTTGGTTTACTACAGTCAACTATACTATAATCTTTCGTTATAATTGAAACTACGCACCATAGGTAAATACTTACAGATGCTGTAGTGTGCCATTAAGAATTTGCTATTACCTGTAGCAAAAATAAGGTGACATCTGCCAGAATGGGCATACTCCGCATGTGTGTCTTTTATATTTATGGCGAGATTTAAAGTAAAGTTTAGAATATAAATTAACTTTGTTTTTATAAGTTTCTTCTTCTTCTGCTGCGTTCATCCGCAGTTTTTTTTTTTTAAATTTTTCGGACGTGATTGTGTTGTGCCTGTTTACAGCAGAGCTGCATTCTTGCGCCATTAGGCCGACACATCTGACTTCTGTGGGCACTTGTTGACCGGGTTAACCTTCCTGGTTTTTTTTTTTTACAAGTTTAAAGGTGGAGGATTGACTTTCTTGTCTCAGGTTTTATCCCATATGGCGACTCTTTTCATAAGTTGGCCTGCCAAAAGCATCACACAAAGCACAAACTCTGTAGCTTCAGCGACAACCCCTAAGAGTCTCTAAGAAAATTGTACTTGTAAACAGATTGACATGTTCCAGAATAGAACTCACAACCTTCTGAGCTTGGGCCAGGCAGTTTAACCACTTCACTGCAGAGACCCATGAATTAACTACCTCTCCCTACCCTTGCACAGTCAACAATTAATTTATTCCTCTCTGGCTATAAACAGGCGGAGAGTTTGGCTGTTGAAGCTCCTCGTAGCAAAGAGCTACTCTATGATAAGGGTGATGTGGTGAAGGCTCTCTTGGATTAGATGCAGAGTACAACTGAGCAGAGTGGCCATATTTAGAGATACTGTTTCATAAGTAATTGATTAGAAAGTCTGGAAAACACTAATAGAGGAAAAGCCAGGCAGACTTTTTATTCACACGCTACAGGAACTATCAGCACAGGAACTATCAGCACAGGAACTACCAACACAGGAACTTTCTGCACTGGAACTATCAGCACAGGAACTACTAGCCCAGGAATCATCAGTCCAGGAACTATTAGCAGAGGAACTACCAGCACATGAACTACAAGCACAGGAACTACCAGCACTGGAACTATCAACCCAGGAACTGTCAGCATAGGAACTATCTGAGAAGGAACTATCAGCATAGAAACAATCAGCACACAAACTACCAGCACAGGAACTACCAGCCCAGGAACTATCAGCCCAGGAAATACTAGCACAGGAACTACCAGCACAGGAACTATCTGCATAGGAATTGTCAACACTGGAACTATCAGCACAGCTATCTCCACAGGAACTATCAGCACAGGAACTGTTGTTTGTCCATCAAGAATGATAATGACCATTCATTTCATCCAGTGGGGTTGTCTGTCCATCAAAACTGATAATGACCATTCATTTCATCCAGTGGGATTGAAAGTATGGAGCCATGAGTTCTAAGATGGCTGATAAGGCCTATTTTGGCTCAAAATGTTCTTTGACAATGTGGGCAAAGAATGCTTGACATTCCAGAAGGAGGATCTCCTGCACTGGTTTTATGTCCTGCCTTTTCTTCACAGCTCTTGCAGTCCTGGTTGCTTCAGAAGTGACTGCACCCTTATGTAATGATGTACACCATGAATTGCGGTCTTTAGCAGCAGTCTCCCAGGTGTCAAGATGAATTCCAAAAGCTATAAATGAGACTTTTTTTTTTTTAGAGTGTCTTTAAAGCGTTTTCTCTGGCACAGGAACTACCAGCACAGGAACTGTCAGCACAGGAACTGTCAGCACAGGAACTACAAGGACATGAACTACCAGCACAGGAACTACCAGCACAGGAACTATCAGCACAGGAACTACCAGCACAGGAACTACCAGTATGGGAATTACTAACCCAGGAACAATCAGCACAGGAACTATCAGCATAGGAACTAATCCATAGCTTTTAATGTGATAAATGGAACATGTGTGGGATTGACTTGTGATCAATTATTTTGGTTCAGTAACCAAGTACATACTGTGTAATTCAGTAACCAAGTATATACTGTGTGATTCAGTAACCAAGTATATTCAGTGTGATTAATTATCAAGTATATACTGTGTGATACTTGAATTGGCTTACAATTCACCACAACTGTTCCTAAGTCTACTGGGACTGGCTCCAGTAGGTAAACCTCTGCATGTCCACATGGTGCTAAATACATGGCTGATGATTCATTCATGATTTCTGCAGGTCATTTTTGGTCATCTGTGTGTTGACATGTGGTGGAACTGTCTGTTGTAAGTTGAACTGAACCAATGAGATTGAAAAGACTACAACTAATTATGTCCAGGAACAGTATACTACAACAAGCAATGATGTATAGACCAAACGGTTGCAGAAGAAGAGGCTGGCCATGTAAACAATGGACAGAGGGAAGAGCAGAGTCCATGGGAATATCAATACATGAAGCCCATAAGTAGGCACTCTCCCGCTGGTTATGCTTCAACTCGACACCGCAAGATACAAGAGGAAGAAGATGAGATGAGATGAATTGAGATGATATATTGCTAAACACAAGACTGTGAAACAGGATGTTTTTGAACTTGTACACCGAGCGATCAGTGGGCATGTTGATATGCCTCTTAGGACATTATGCTAACAGTGGCATGAGCATGGCGGGACAAGGGTCCTATCTTAGCACTCATCATTCACTATAGGAGCAAATAAGTGGTCATATATTCTTCCATGCACTCAGTTCTATACAAATGTGATGCTCCCAGCACTTCATATAAACACAACAGGTTTCCTGCAGCAGGAGACACTATGAGGTCTGGGATGTTTTTTAAAACTGTATCTCGGTTCCCAAGTTGAGTCTGTCTACACAAGGTACCAGGAAATGCTATGAGAAGTAAAGATAGTTGATGTGATATTAACCGCATCCTCATCGAGTGCTGATTGGTCTATACAAATAGTATTACAACACCCTATATCCAGTACACCTTATGACATGGACAAGTGTCATTTACTTGTGTGTTCTTACATTGTGTGACCATATTGTGCAACAGTGGAATGTTAGTGCTGTTATCATTGTCGTCACATTTTATTCATTTTTGCTGTTCTGAGACAAATATACTTGTAATGGATGGGCATTTAAAACTAATTAGAACTTCTGATTGTTTGTTTGTTCATTTATAAAGATTGCTGTATTTATCAAGAAATGATTTCATAACCAGACATCTTTCTGAATTTATCTGTTTAAATTTAGTGATTTGTTAACAGATTGTTGTCTTTACTTATTTATTATTTCATACAGAAGGATGTGTAAATAGCCACTTCTTGCTGTAATATAACCTGTATAGAAATGAAACACTAATTTACAAATTATATTTTTCATCTTTTTTGTTCCTCTTCCTTCTCCAAATGTCTTTGTTGCCTGGCATGTCAGCTTTTTCATCTGTCTAGCTCTCTGCCTAAACAATATGTTAGTGTTTCTGTCACACCATTTCAGTTGCTGACTGTCCTTAGCACTGCAGAGACTGTTGTTCTGTCCTACATTTGGACCTTAACACTGCAGAGACTGTTCTATCCTTCCTTTGGACCTTAGCACTGCAGAGACTATTGTTTATCCTTCATTTGACCTTAGCACTACAGAGACTATTGTTATATCCTTCATTTGAACTAGGCACTGCAAAGATTGTTCTATCCTTCATTTGTTAACACGTAGCTCTAAATATGTATTTTTTCAAAATGTTAAAGCTGAATATGATCAGCAGAATTTTCCATAGTGATGTTGGTAAAAGGGCATGCTGCAGATAATACAGTGCTTCTTAATACCTTAAGAATAGCATGAGTAACCACTTGACAAATGCTGTTGTAAGGGTGGTAATTTATTAGGTCTTCATATATACTAGGTTATGGCATTATGGCATGTGGTGGTCAGCTCTATTCCTTGCCAACTTTAACTCTTTTAGTTCCAGATTGTTTTCTGGCAGACGCAAACAAGGGAAATAACTGAAAAATTAATAAGTGCACAATTGTGAGATAACAATAGAAGGGAAAATGCTTAACAATGTTGATACATTTAAATACTAGGGTAATTATAACACTAGATGGAAGATTGATAACCGAGATTAAAATCATAATAGGTCAAGCAAATGCTGCATTCCCAAGAATAAAGAGTCTCTTATGCAATAAGTCGCTGTCACTGAATGTAAGAAAGGGTGGTGAAATTTGATATAGAACTAGAAACTAGAATATGGTATACAACTATAATAAAGAGGTAAACAGCATTTTTTTTTTGGTCATGTGATGAAAAGAGGGGAATTGATGAATGTCATTACAACTGGAAAGATCAGTGGGGAAACGGGCAGAAGCAGACCAAGAGAAATGATGCTGGACAGACTGAAGGAATATCATCAGCAGAGTTGATCCAAAGAACCAGGGACCGAGATCTGTGAAGAGACATGGAGGCCTACACCAGCTGGTTTGGCACATGATGATGACAATGATGATTGTTAACAAGGCTAAATATGGAAATGGCTACTGGAGAAATCAATTTCCTTGGTATGTTATCATCAATTTCCTTGGTATGTTATCATCAATTTCCTTGGTATGTTATCATCAATTTCCTTGGTATGTTATCATCGATTTCCTTGGTATGTTATCATCAGTTTCCTTGGTTTGTTATCATCAATTTCCTTGGTATGTTATCATCAGTTTCCTTGGTATGTTATCATCAATTTCCGTGGTATGTTATCATCAATTTCCTTGGTATGTTATCATCAATTTCCTTGGTATGTTATCATCAATTTCCTTGGTATGTTATCATCAATTTCCTTGGTATGTTATCATCAATTTCCTTGGTATGTTATCATCAATTTCCTTGGTATGTTATCATCAATTAGAGCATAGGCCTCTCAAGCAACTCACTCCAAGCCATCCTATCATTAGCTATCCCATGCAGCTCCATCAACATCTTCCCCATATTTTTCTTTTGACTTTATTTCTCTTCTCCACGTGTCTTTAGGCCTGCCTTTATTTCTTGTGTCCTGTGCATTCCAGATAAATGCTTTTCTAGTTGTACTATTCTCAGGTTTTCTTAATGAATGTCCTATCTAGCACCAGCATCTTTTCTTTACCTTTTGAATCACTGGTAATTATTTAGTTCTCTCCATGAGCTCATCATTTATGATTCTGTCATACCATTTTAGCTGTTTTATTGTGTGCAGGCGTCAATTAATGAATTTGTGTAGTTTATTATTGATTGTTTTATTCATTCTTCATGTTTCTGATTCAAACAGTAGAACTGACTGAATATTAGAATTGACTATTCTAAGTTTGGTGCTAAGTTTAATTTCTGTTGACTTCCAAATATTTCCTAGTGCTATAAAAGCTCCTCTTGTTTAGCATGTGCTGGTCAAATTTGAAAGTAAGAGAAAACTTTACACTATGGTTGGCATTCAAAGAAAAGAGCCATTATTACTACATGTAATGCTTGGAACAGATATAGTTATAATGGTGCTTTACAAAATGGCCCAAGAATGCTTAAAACAAGAAGAAAAAGAAGGCATTTTGGTGAAGATTTTGTGTGACTATCATCTTTACAATGATTATATTGATATTTCAGAAACTTGCAATTGTCCAATTTAAATATTTCATCTCAGAAAGTTTCACACGAGAGGGGGAAATAATGTCTATGAAAAATCATGATTGAATTTTTCTAAAAGGCTAATTACACACAGGAAATTGTCATTGGAAATGCCAGGTGTCATTAGTATATTCTGCCTACATGTGAAAAGTAAGAGAATACAGTCAAATGCCACTTGTTACTTGGGAGTGTAAGAAACGATGTACTGCTTTATGAATTTGTATGACAAATGTGGCAGTATTTCTGTGTAATAAATGTTTGGTGTTTCATCCTTTTGTATGCTCCTTGCTTTTAACACTTAGACTTTTGGTTCAAAGATAATGTGAACAAAATTGTCCACAGCATCTCTATACCTTATTGTGTTATAATATTACATGTATATGTTGCATAAGATAGCTGCATATCCTTTACTGGACATCGCAGTCAAGCCCAGCATTTTTTGGCCATTTGTGATTATCTTGGCAAGTTTACTTTCAGTTGTTTACCAATGGTTTCTGGGCAACGGCACTCATACCATTTTATGAAAACCAATGCAAGGCAGCTGTATTTTGATCTTGGTATGCGGGATTACATATTGTGTCCATAACCCCTTCGCTGCAGAGCCGGCATACTTATGTATGTTGCAAACTTGATGTTAAATACAGGTGGTTGTAACTACGGAAGTGAGTGCCCAAATGTGAATACATCATCTTGACCCACATAGCTTCTATTAACTGATTTAGATTACACATATAACAAACAGCGGTTGTCTGTAGAGTAAGCTCACACACACAGATACAATTGTAAGTTATTATTACACTAACTCTTGTGCACACATATTTATATTTGCTATATTTACATTAAGTCGACACTGAGGCGAATGGATTTTGACTGCTACATCCTGTAAAGGATACACAACTATTTTCATTGTTCTCCCTTATCCCCCTTCTTCCTTAGAAATAAAATGTCATGAACACAGCTGAATCTTATCCCAAACATCTTCATCACCTTCTGCAGCCTTTCATCTCCCAATGAAGCATAGGACCTCAACCAGCTGACACCAAGCCCTTTGTAGACTTGTTCATGATTGGTTAGATTTTGCAGTTAAAGTTTTCTGGGTGCTGAGGTCGCCAGCCACACTCCAATCCACCCAAGTCATTTAATTTGATAGAAAAGTTTTCTGGGTGCTGAGGTCGCCAGCCACACTCCAATCCACCCAAGTCATTTCTTTTGATAGAAAAGTTTTCTGGGTGCTGAGGTCGCCAGCCACACTCCAATCCACCCAAGTCATTTCTTTTGATAGAAAAGTTTTCTGGGTGCTGAGGTCACCAGCCACAGTCCAATCCACCCAAGTCAATTCTTTTGATAGAAAAGTTTTCTGGGTGCTGAGGTCGCCAGCAACACTCCAATCCACCCAAGTCATTTCTTTTGATAGAAAAGTTTTCTGGGTGCTGAGGTCGCCAGCAACACTCCAATCCACCCAAGTCATTTCTTTTGATAGAAAAGTTTTCTGGGTGCTGAGGTCGCCAGCCACACTCCAATCCACTCAAGTCATTTCATTTGATAGAAAAGTTTTCTGGGTGCTGAGGTCGCCAGCAACACTCCAATCCACCCAAGTCATTTCTTTTGATAGAAAAGTTTTCTGGGTGCTGAGGTCGCCAGCCACACTCCAATCCACCCAAGTCATTTCTTTTGATAGAAAAGTTTTCTGGGTGCTGAGGTCGCCAGCCACACTCCAATCCACCCAAGTCATTTCTTTTGATAGAAAAGTTATCTGGGTGCTGAGGTCGCCAGCCACACTCCAATCCACCCATGTCATTTCTTTTGATAGAAAAGTTTTCTGGGTGCTGAGGTCGCCAGCCACACTCCAATCCACCCAAGTCATTTCTTTTGATAGAAAAGTTTTCTGGGTGCTGAGGTCGCCAAGCCACACTCCAATCCACCCAATTCATTTCTTTTGATAGAAAAGTTTTCTGGGTGCTGAGGTCGCCAGCCACACTCCAATCCACCCAAGTCATTTCTTTTGATAGAAAAGTTTTCTGGGTGCTGAGGTCGCCAGCAACACTCCAATCCACCCAAGTCATTTCTTTTGATAGAAAAGTTTTCTGGGTGCTGAGGTCGCCAGCCACACTCCAATCCACCCAAGTCTCTTCTTTTGATAGATTACAGTGTTATTATTTGTTTCACTTGCAAAACCCCTGCATTCCAAATTTTGCAGTTGAGACAGGTCTTGATAAAATAATAACAATTAGCTCTCAACGAACTCCTTCTGTGCCAGAAGGGTTCTCAACAAACAGTTTGTCTAGATGACCAGTAGCCATAGCGATAAAAAGAAAGAAGGTATTACTTTTAAAAAGTAGCATATTTTTACTTTGTAAGACTCATATGCCAGTCTTCCTAGCCTAGGAGTTAACGCCTTTCTCCATAATCCTGTATATTCTTGTGAGTAGCATAACCTGTGCGAGAATCGGGGTATGTGAGCCGGTTGCTCAGAAAGCAATCGCAAACTACTGAGCGTAATCTTGCTTATTGAAAAATGCTGATGTTGACTGCAACGTCCTGTAAGGGATATGCAAAAAAAAAAAAAAAAGAAACATACTTTGCTGCATACTAGCTCTCTCCAGTCCTCAAGTAATGCATAATGTGTGACTGATCTTCATGTTACATCCCTACCATCAAATAATGTGTACTTGTACTTGCTACATTTGGTCAAGAGCATACTAATAGATTTAGCATTTCCAGTGGCCACTTCCACTGTGAATTTGACCTCTTTGAAAAGTATGTACTCATAATGTTTCTCAGCACCCCATTGTATTCATTTGTAAAATCTTCTTGGATTGAAAGAGTTAAAATGACTAGCCAGATTTCTTTAGTATGCTCAGGCCATACATAAATGATGTAGTAAACATGAAGCATTGGTTGGTACATACAGACAATAGCTGATCTCAGTGAGGTGCATTGTTTGAGATTGGAACATTTAAAGGACATAGGAGTCGTCTTCTTCTTCTTCTTCTTTGACCCTTGTGATTCTTATGGTAGTATAGGCTCACAACCATGCATGCCAAGCCATTTGTGGGCCAATTAATGGTTGATTGGATGTTGGCTAGTTTTTTTGTTGTTTTTTTCTATGGTGTGAGAGAGCAAAGCTTTAATCATATTCTTTGACATATTCAGGAGAGCTACACAATTAATATTATTTACTTCCCCTTTGTGGCCCTGGTAACATACTGGTGACATAGGAATCTGCTATTATATAACTACTGTACTGTACTGTACTGGCACCTTGCCTTCTTGACAGACAATAGTTTGTTATACAGCAATTTGCAATTGCTTAAAAATATCATAGTAACCACAACCCAGGTGGGTACCATGGATGGCATTATACCTCTCTATAGCACAAAACCTGGGCTGAATTGTACAGACCATGTGTTGCTCATGCATTGTGGTTTCTCTCTCAGTCTGCCTAGAATACTCCTGAGGAAAGGTAACAAACACCAATACATCTGGAACAAGACAAGACAAGCTGCAGAAGTTGCCAGATCAGCAAAGCAATGCTCTGACTATAGATACTATTTGTATTGCAGTTAATGAAACTAACTAGTTAAATAAAGTCAGCTTTGTGAATGTGTCATTATGAAAAGACAATTTAATTTAATTTCTTCATTAGGTGGAATCTGTTGTAACATTTCTTTCTTGATTGCCTTTTTCATGGGTTGTGCAATACTAAAGCCTTTTGACTATTGTTGATACATTTGTTGTCATCTCTTTTATTTAAAAAACAAAGACAACAAACAGCCTTTGAGATATATGGCTTCTGACATTAATGTTATCAACAATTATTTTGATTAATTCTGCTATTTATTTGTACAATGTACAATATATAATTTAATTATTTTATTGCATTATGCTTACTATTGCCAACTCTGATTATTGATATATTGATGTATATACATGTTATTCAGTGAATGTCAGACAAATTGTCATATTCTATATTTTATAGACTATGGATACTTATTTATACCATAAAATCTTGCATATAATATACACATGTATGTAAGATGAATGTTTGATTTAGCATATATTTTTAGGTACACATGAAATTTACATTACACACTATAATTGTTCAAGATTTTAATTTATGGACCATTTATTCAAACAATTTCTAACAACCAAGAAAATAGATACCATACTCAAATTCACACCATTTTCAATGTCAAATTGTGATGAAAATTTCAAAGATGTTCCAATTTAGTTTAATTTTGATATGCAAAATACTTTTTGCGAGCAAATAGAGTAAAACTGAGCCCATTATGTGCAAGATTTTATGGTGTGTGTGTGTATTATATATATATATATATATATATATATATATATATATATATATATATATATATATATATATATATATATATATATACTTGTTGTTATGATAAGTGATTTTAGTGTACATGGTAATGTACTTTCCTATTTTTCTATAACCCAGCATGCCTAGCTGTTAATTAATTCACAATGTTTATAGGAAGATCACTAGAAGCATCTACACTGATGTAGAAGCAAGACATGTAATTATGTTTTCACTTCTCTGTTTGCCAAGGTGTAGCCATTTAGGTACTTCAAAACATTCAAGGTCATATCTATGGTTTGGGACTTAACAACAGTTAGGAATATGAAAACATTTAAAGTTTGACCTCATTTAGGCAGCCAACATGATACCATCATCATCATCATTAAGTGCCAGAGCACTCATGGTTCACCATTTCACACAATAACCAATCGTGGATCAGGTCTGTGTTCTTGTCCCAATTATGCCATGTGGCCTGTCTATTGAGGGGTTTATCTCTGTCTTCCCCTTGCTCTGTTCTCATGGCATCTGTCAGTTCTCTCTATGTTTCTAACTGGTTAAGCGCCATGGGATGATTAATATCTTAAGCGACTTCCTATATCTGCCAACGGCTTATATATAGTATTTTTTTTAATGCAACCCCCATTACTTTGATATATAATACAGCATGTCTCCTACCATATTAACAACTTGTAAGTTATAACTGAAACACCCCTCCATTACCATTTCTTGCCATCTATTTTTGCTATGTTCAAACCTACCTTTTATTTGGTACTGAACCTGTTAAATTTATGCCCCTCATTACATGTAGAACATGGAACAAATCCAGGCTTGGTGCATGAAATATTTAGTAACATTAAAGCAAAGATTTATTTAAAGACAGTAAAATATTTACGGAAAAGAAAAAATGCTGTGTTATGACAATATTTACAGACACAAAATCTTTTAGAGATAGGAAAATATTTAGAGGCAGGAAAATATTTATGGAGAAGAAAATATTTATGGAGAAGAAAACATTTGGGAAGAAACATATTTAGGGAGACATAGCATTTAGGAATATGAAAACATTTAGGTTTAGGAAAATATTTAGGGAGAAAAAAAAAACGTTTCAGAATAAAGAAAAGACATTAAGGGACAGGAAAATATTTAGAGATAGAAGACATTTAGGGAAAAGAAAATATTTAGGAAAATGAAAACATCTGGGGAGAAGAAATATTTTGGGAGAAAAAAGGTTTAGGTATATGAACACAATTAAAGACAGAAAAACATTTAGAATAAATTCCTGTTGAAAACTATACTGGAAGGAAGAGTAGAAGGCACACACTTAAATGGGATGATACAATGAAGAGAAAGATTGGAAAGAGGATGTTATATAGATTAAGATTATAGAGACGGACAGTTCTGGATATCCAATGCAGCCGACTGTCATTGTGAAAATGGCAACTGATGTGATTTTTGTTTGAATGTCTTAAATCTTATGTCAATGTTTTTAATAACTCTGTGAAATGTTGGTGTCAAATATCTGATACTGTTATTGGAAGAGAAATTGTTTTGGCTGACAAACTTTGATTTTGCAAAATCCCAAACATTTAAAAAACTTTTGCATTTTAAGTCTGTCTAACCCACTGTGGGCAAAAGTAAACAAAGTATTTAGTTTTTTCATATAGGGGACATACATTTTTTTGGAGGTATACCCAAACAAAGTACTACAAAACCAGGGACCAAAAAAGGGGGAGATATCAAGGCGATTCAGGGGCGCCCATATGATGATCTCATAACATACATACACACATACATCACAATATATGCACACTCCCAATTTTGCACGTGCGCGGCGGCACACACCACACAAACACACACATTTCTCTCTCTCTCTCTCTCTCTCTCCTCTCTTCTTACTTACTTATTTAAATACTTATTTTACTTACACTAATGGGAGGCGGGGGCATCCTCTAAGTCCTTATTTCTGTCTAACCCACTGTGGTGCATAATGTGAACAAAGGATTTTAGTTTCTTTCATATATGTGATGGACTTATACATTTGTTTGGAGGTATATCTTAAACAAAGTTGATCTACACAACCAGGGACCAATAAATGTGGGGAGATATCAAGGCGTATGTCAGGTGGCAGACCATATGATGATCTCATACACATACATACACACATACATACACATATATATGCACACATACACATATATGCACGCGCGCGCGTGCACACACACACACACACACACACACTCTCTCTCTCTCTCTCTCTCTCTCTCTCTCTCTCTCTTACTTACTTACTTACTTACTTACTTACTTACTTACTTACACTTAATCGGAGGCGGATGATACATCCTCTAAAGTCCTTATGTTAATTCAAACATGAAAGTTAATGATAAATTCCTTATATAATATGTTATAGCACCGAAGGAATTCACTTACATTCCATTGCTACATCCATCACTGACTTAGTTACTTCACTTCTATCTTGAGGTGTAGAGATGCTACATGTTTTTGATGATTATTATCATTGTTGTACTATAATGTAACAGGATAGGCATCCGGCTACCATACCACAGTAGATAATACAATCCAAAATTGTTATTGAAACTGTATAGCCATTTATCTAAACAGCACAAGTGTTATGTTTCTTGCTCAATCATAAGGGATAAACTATTACAATCCCAACAATTGTGTTTATCTTAGTTTAGTCTGTATATAATCTGATAGGTTGATATGTTCATTGCAATGCTCAGAAGTCTAAATGTGACATGACCTAAGTGGGTGATGGTGTAAATCACACTGATGATAACATAGTAAGTAAAGACCCTTTCTACACGCCTTGACAATTATTGGTCATATGGTGAATGCCCTACATTTTTATAGACCAATAATCACTTGAAGCATGATGTGATCAATATCACAATGGCTACCTTTATTTCGTAGAACATTTCTTGTACCGATTAAGCAAAATAACTAAATAAATCCTTTAAGCTGAAATGTACACATGTTCGCAAGTAATGTCAATTGTCTGTCATTGTTTCATCAAGCGTGAGCCATCGCAAATTGCTTGTTGTGTATTAAGTGTTAATTTCTGAATGTTTTCCGTGTTCGGCTGATTGCTACTGATTATGATAGAGTATATTGTACCACCAAGTACTGACTGCTATATTACGTTCCACAGCTGATTGATAAGGGAATCACACTATATACCCAATATTCTCATGGCGTGGAATGGGGTCCTTTTTGTAAAAATATATGTTATCATCGTGTTGGTATTCAGTCCCGTGAAATTATGTGTTTCATATATTTTCTATAACATGAATAAATAACCATAATAAAAATAATGTCAATATATTTCACAAAGTTCTGCTGTTTTCATTGATATTGTTTTGTTGAAATTTTTTGGGTTCGTCATCAAGAGAAATAAACTTCAAAACATGAGGACATCTGACAACATTAATGGGGATCGTGCAAGAGGAAGACAAAGAGGTAATTACCTGTATGGCTTTACTACATGGAATAATCGGAACACGAACAGTACACAGACGTGATCCAAGACAGTGTTGATCGTTGACTATTCGTTTGCCATAGAAAGAAGAAACAAAGAGTGGATGGAGTGATACTACAGGGTGTTTCTAAAGTCTCACTAAAGTTTGTATGAAGAACAAATTTGAAAACATTCTTTCTTCCGTTGATAAGGCCATTCTGTTTGGAGTGCAAAGAATTACTCCAACAGATGACAGCCATGTGCTGCATATTGTGGACTGTGGAGCACATTTTTTTACGACGTCATTAACATTATTTTTTAAATTTGTTCTATATACAAAGTGTAGCGAGACTTTACAAACACCTGGTAGAACAAGCAACCAAACATTGATTTAGGGGTTAGTGAAGCACGCAGTTTCATAACCCCTCGTCATACGGAGCCAGGGTTCGAAATCAGCTGCGGGGATTTGGAAGCAGGCCGTCTTGTGTGGAGTGCGATGGTAGGAGGCGTTGGCTGTTCAGAAAGCAAAGGTAAACTATTGACCTCACATTGCCTAGTAAATCATTGCATTATGAGACTGACGTCCAACCGCGAAATCATAAACAGTGAATAAATGCTGGGGTTGATTGCAAGGTACTGCAAAGGGCATGCATGTTACTAGACCGAGCAACAAGTCCATCATCATACGCCATATAAATATGGGCATTGGTGGTTCGCCATCTCACACGGATAACTGTTACAAAGAAATAGGAGGGAGCTTCAAATGAAAATATTAAAAGTGTGATAGAAATTACAATAACCACACCTGTCAATATTGATGTTAAGGATGTCTTGACGAACACGGTAACGTCATAAGGACGGTGTAAAGATGGCCACTCCACTTTTGGCATGCACCAAAGTGGAGCAGCGTTCTGTTATCTATTTTTTATAATCAGTGAAGGGGTGAAAATATAGAAATTCATCGGCAAATAAAGGTCCCGTATGCATGCCTGTCAGTCCAGCAAGTGAATGGGTTGAGTGGGAGGTTTCATAACGGCGTAACTTCTGTGACAGAATGTTCACGACCGGGTCAGGCACGTCGAGTAGTGACCCCAGAGTCAATTGCAGCCATTGAACGCCTCGTACAGGAAGATCGCCGATTACTGAGTTGAGTTACATTGCCACACACCACATCATCCATGATGTCACCACATCATCCATGATGTGGGTGCCACGGTACAAAGTGGGTGCCACGGCAGCTTACTTCAGAATTGAAACAAGGACGCATTGATGCTTGTCAAGAACTGCAGCAATGCTTTGAAGCAGAAGGTGGTGGTTTCATTATTGGCACCTTTCCGTCTTGACAGACGATAGTTTGGTACATTGTGCTTTAAAAAGGCTTAATAACTATGATCCATGGCGGTGGCGAGTGTGGCTGGTAAGGCCAATTCTTGCTGCAAATGTTTGCCCACAGTAGGTGCATGTGAAAACATGGTCATTTCCACCATTTTGCATCATCTTACGTCTCTCACGCTCTGTGTGTGCTTTATCTGCAATCATTTTCTCCTTTGTCTTTATTCCGTTTCTGATAGTTGCCCTCCATGCAACACGTTCAGCGGCGACGTGCTCCCAATGTGCATTATCAATGCCTGTATCAATCATGTCCCGCTTACACACATCTTTGTATCGTAGTAGAGGCCGACCCTGAGATCTCCTACCCGTCTGTAATTCACCAAAAAAGATGTCCTTTGGTATTCTACCATCATCCATCCTCCTAACGTGTCCTATCCATCTAAGTCTACGAAGACTGAGCATGGAATACACCGTCACACAACCTGATCTTTCCAATACTTCAGTATTTGTGATTTTGTCTTGCCACTTAATACCAAGTATTCTTCGCAGACACCGCATATGAAAGCTGTTTAAACGTTTCTCTTGGCGTGAGTAGGTTGTCCAGGTTTCACTGCCATAAAGAAGAGTACTAAGGACACAGGCTTGGTAGACGAGGACTTTTGTTTTGGCAGTAAGCTTCCTGTTCTCCCAGACTCTTTTTGCTAACATGTTCATTGTTGTTGCTGCCTTGCCAATCCTGATGTTGATTTCCTGATCGAGGGATAATTTGCTATTTACCTCTGATCCTAGATATGTAAAATGGTCTACTATCTCCAGTTCGGCGTCGTCAATAAAGATTGATGGTACACCATGTGCACCTTGTGACATAATCTGTGTCTTCTTTTTGTTAATTGTTAAACCAAATTCAGAACAAGCATTGGAGAATGCAGATAGTAGATGTTGTAATTCTTCCTCAGAGTGGGTCGTAATCGCAGCATCATCCGCAAAAAGCAACTCTCTGATTAGTACCCTGCTAATTTTGGTCTTGGCCTTCAATCTCTGAGCATTATAGAGGCCACCATCTGAGCGTGAGTGAATGTATATACCGTCATCCTGATCACGAAAGGCATATTTCAGTAGAAGTGAAAAGTATATCCCAAAGAGGGTGGGGGCTAGCACACAGCCTTGCTTAACTCCACTCTTGATTTCAAACTCTTCTGAAGTTGAGCCATCAAACTTGATTATACCCTTCATGCCTGTGTGGAACGATTCCACAATGGACAGAAGAGTTGGTGGGCAGCCAATCTTCTTTAGTGCTTTGAACAGACCCTCACGACTGACCAAATCGAATGCCTTTGTGAGGTCGATGAAGGCAATAAACAGTGGCTGATTTTGTTCCCGGCATTTTTCTTGCATCTGTCGCAATGAGAATATCATATCAATGGTAGACCGGTTCTGACGGAAGCCACACTGTGATTCGGGGTAGACTTGATCTCCCAGGACTTGAAGTCTGTGCAGGACAATTCTGGCAAATACTTTCCCAACAATACACAGAAGTGAGATACCCCTATAGTTGTTACAGTCGCTCCGATCTCCCTTGTTCTTGTACAGCGTTATGATGTTTGAATCTTTGAAATCCTGTGGGACTTGTCCTTCTCGCCAGCATAGCTCTATTAGCTGGTGGATCTGTAGAGCGAGTGTGTCTTGCCCACTCCTGATCACCTCTATTGGAATCCCATCCTTACCTGGAGCCTTGCCAGATGCAAGCTCATTTATAGCACACTTAACTTCTGTTATGGTGGGAAGTGTGTCCAGGTGGTCAAGAGTTGGCAGGGCCTCTATGGCGTTGAGGGCATCATCCGCTAGCTTGGTCTCACTTGAGTAAAGCTCTAAATAGTGCTCGACCCATCTATCCATCTGCTGTTTCTTATCAGTGATGATTTCTCCAGTCAAGGTTTTCAGCGGTGCACTTCTTTTGATCATTGGACCACAGGCTTTCTTTATCCCTTCATACATGCTTCTGATGTTTCCCTTATCACTTGCGATTTGAATGGACTCACATAACTTGATCCAATAGTCATTCGCACACTGCCTGGCAGCCTTTTGTACATCCTTCCTTGCTTGCTTCAGCTCACTCAGAGTGTTACGTGTTGGTCTTTCCTTGTTTCTTAAGAGAGCCATCTTCTTTTTATCAATCAAGGGCTGCAGTATCTGGCTGTTTGCCGCAAACCAGTCCTGCCTCTTATGATCCACAGTGCCGTAAACCCCTACCGCTGTTTTATAAATAGTTTCCTTAAGTTTACTCCATTTATCATTTACTATACAATTTTCTGATGTATCATTGAAAGCGTCTTCAAGTTGCTGTTGAAATTCAAAGCACTTTCCAGGATCGTGAGTGTTAGTAATATTAATCCTGGGGCTAGACTTGTGTTAAGCTGTGTAGATTCTCTTTGGTCTCAGTCTAACCCTTGCAACAACCAAAGAATGATCTGTATCACAGTCAGCACTGTGGTAACTTCGAGTTAATGATGTATGGTTCAGATGTTGTCTCCGTGTGATAATGAAGTCCAGCTGATGCCAATGGCCGGATCTTGGATGTTTCCATGTGACCTTATGCATCTCTTTTGTTTTAAAAAAGGAGTTTGTAATACATAGGTCATTTCTAGTGCAATGCTCCAGCAGCCTTTGCCCATTATCATTCATGCGACCGATGTTGTATTTTCCAAGGCACATTGGCCATGAACTCGAGTCCTTGCCCACACGAGCATTGAAATCACCGAGAATATAAATATAGTCGGATTTTGGAACTGCCTTGATCGCAGAGTCTAGCTGCTCATAGAACGTATCCTTCACATCATCAGAGGAAGCGAGTGTCGGTGCGTATGCAGTGAGAATGGTGGCAAATCCACAGGAGGTTGCCAAGCGCAGTGATAATAATCTTTCATTACCTCCAGCTGGGATATCAATCATTCCCAGTAGCGAATTCTTCACTGCAAAGCCCACACTTCATGGTGGTTTCATATTATATTAAGAATTGTTACTGGAGATGAAACCTGGGTTCACTACCACAAGCCGAAAACGTTGAGATCGAGCAAGAAATGGCGCCATCACCCCACACCGAAACCAAAGAAGTATCACACGCAGCCATCTGCAGGGACGGTTATGCTGATCTCTTTTCGGATAAACGAGGCACTATTTTAAAGCACTGCATGACAAGAGAGAAAACTTTCACCTGTGATACGTATACAGTAATCATCTTCGATTCGCAATCAATTCAAACGACATGGACTTCTGAGTACAAAGCAACTGTATGTTCAGTAATTTTTCATTGCTTTCTGAACTGCTGACGCTTCATACCACACGAAATCAACGCAAAACGACCTGTTTAAAATTGCCCGCGACTGATTTCTAACCCTCGGGTCGCTATTTCGGGGAATTGTGAAATCTGCGTTTTACAACCCCACAAAAGCCACATATGCATAGGTGTACTAGAGTGGAAATTAACTTAATACAGGCAGCACGCCGTTTGGGACAAGAAGTGTTTATGAACATCTTAATTATCTCCATTTTCATAACAAAACACAGGTGTTTTAAATCACTCAAACTCTGTATATATTCTCAACAATGAAGATTAGTTTACAACCATTTCTGTGGCGGCTTGGAGACTTCAAAGCGGATTTGTGTAGTCTAGGCTGCCAGCACGAACCGGGCCTAACATTCCAGTCTGTTCTTTAGATAATTTCACAATGAGTTCACAGTTTTCAGTATCGCTATATCTAGCGAGCTTGCAACAATAGAGTAATATACTATTAGCCCAAGACCTATATCCTCTGTTGCTATAGTTCTGTCATTCAAGGATCCTCTTCCAGTCTTTGAGATGTTTTGTGTGTATGCTGCTAGTTTTGTCGTTTACAGAACGTTGCAGTCAGCCTGGGCATTTATTGGATGTTTGTAATTTTCTGAGCAATTTTATGTTCAATAGTTTGCTATTCAATTTCTGATGTAGAGAAGCGAATCATAGACAATTTGAGGTCAAGTGATACATTATGTTGAAGATGCAGGGGTGTGATTTTAATGAAGAATGGTGAGTGGACGAGAAGCGGCTGGCCGAGTGGCCAATGCCTGGTTCTCGTTCGTGAGTCGAGGGTTCGAATCCTCGGTAAGGTGTGGAATTTTTTTTCTGCCGGGGGCAAAAAGACAACCCTAACCTGCACAGTTCGCGGTGACTGCAACTAGCCTGGCGGCCTTAATGCCTCAGGCTCAAGACCCCTTGTCATATACTGCAAGTTACTATAGGCAGTGATGACAGTTTGGCAGATGAGAACATCGTGGACAGATAGAAAATGCAATGAAGATATCTTAAAAGAGTTAACTCAGAAAAATAACTGGTTTCTCGCATCAGAAGAAGACAGTCCACATTCTTTGAGTATGTCGTCACAACGGGAAAGCTGGAATGGAGAAGAAGCTGGCGGAAACCAAGAAAGAAGATGCTAACATAATGGCGTGAAGAAACACGAGCATAAGAAATGATTGGCAGCACAAGAGACACAATTCTGTGGACAGACATGATCACCACCACCACACAGCGTGTATTATAAGAAAGAGTAATATTTAAACAAAGGCGTCATACATTCCAAGAGGAAGACCTAGAAGCAAATACCTGGATGGCTTGGCCTCGTGGCATGGTCGAGACAAAAACACAGAGCTGATCCACGGCTCGGGTGATCGAGTGAGATGGCAAAACATGACCGCCCACGCTTACCGGCATGGCACATGATGGATGGATGGATGGCCATACATAAAATATTGCCTAGCAAGAAATCCTGCAATATTGTATTTATCGCGTCTTTGTTTAAATTTACTGAAGGGATATATTGTTTTGCATTTAAGTTTTTACTACTTTAAAGGACGTTATATTGGGGCAAATGCAGAAATTCAGATATCTAGGCACATGGATAACATCAGATGGAGGATCAATCACTGAGATAAAGAACAGAATATGACAAGCAAAAACTGCATTCTATCAAATGAAAAATGTTTTGTGCAATAAGTCATTGTCTTTGAAAGTCAGAAAAAGATTTCTTGCATGTTACACAGAATCAATTTTAACATACGGTTGTGAATCCTGGACAATTAGTAAACAAGCAAAAAAGTCCTTGGAAGCCTTGGAGATGTGGTTTTATAGAAGAATGCTGAAAATCAATTGGACAGCCAAAATTAACAGTTAGGGCGTTTTAAGGAAAGTTGAGTCGCAAAGACAACTGATCACAAACATCAGAAAGAGGCAGTCATCGTTTTTAGCCAGGTTATGAGGAGACAAAAACTGGAACATGTTGTGACAACCGGAAAGATTTGAGGAAAGAGAGATAGAGGGAGACAGCGGGAGAAATTCTTGACAGTCTTGTGTCATGACACTGAAGGGAGTCAACACACGAAGTCTGGTGTCATGGCACTGAAGGGAGTCAACACACGAATTGATCCATGACGTCGGAGAACGTAATTTGTGCAGAGGCATGATCGCCCATGCCAGCCGGCAAGGCATTGGATGATGATGATGATGATTGATTTATCAACGGCCAACGCTCATACCAATGCGAAAATCAATGCATAGCGCGCCTGCTTCCAATTAACCTGCCGCTAACTTCAAACCCGGTATGTGGGAATTGTGCTACGGCGTTCCCTGACCCTAGCCGTAGACGCTGGCATATGCTGTTGGCCCAATATTTTAGACCAATCGGCACTCGATGGATGATACGGACAATATCTCACCGCCCACCTTTACTTGCCATGTAACTTCTGGTATCCATTTCAGATTGGGTCAACTTGGTAGCTCAGGTCCTGGATAAACATCCGACCTCCTGGGATTTGAACACACTTCCACCTGGGACATGACAAGCGGGCAGACACCCCAGACCCACTCCACCTCTCTTTCAATAGTTTATATATAGCCATGCCCTATTGCATTCGTATATTCTTGCAATTGTTTCTTCTTCTTCTTCTTCTTCTTCTTCTTCTTCTTCTTCTTCTTCTTCTTCTTCTTCTTCTTCTTCTTCTTCTTCTTCTTCTTCTTCTTCCTCTTCTTCTTCTCCTCCAATTCCTCTTCTTCCTTTCCCTTTCTTCTTAGTCTTCTACGTCTTATTTTACTTCTTCTTCCTCTCCTCAGCCTCCACCCCTTCTTCCTTCTTCTTCCTTTCCGCATCCCCTCCTGTTCCTTCTCCTCCTTCTTCTTCTTCCTCTTCCTCTTCTTCTTCTTCCTTTCCCCCTCTTCCTCCTCCTCCTTTTTATTCTTCTTCTTCCTCCCCTCCGCCTCCACCTCTCCTTCATTCTTCTTCTTTTTTTCTCCTCCATCTCCTCGTCTTCCTTCTTCTCCTCTTTCTACACTTCCTCCTCCTTCTTATTCCTCTCCTTCACCTCCACCTTTTCCTCCTCCTCCCCATCCTCCTCCTCCTCCTTCTTCTTCCTTCCAACTTCTCTCCCCCGCCTCCATCCCTTCCACGTCATACTCCTCTTTCTTCTTCTTCTTCTTCTTCTTCTTCTTCTTCTTCTTCTTCTTCTTCTTCTTCTTCTTCTTCTTCTTCTTCTTCTTCTTCTTCTTCTTCTCTTCTTCTTCTTCTTCTTCTTCTTCTTCTTCATCTTCTTCTTCTTCTTCTTCTTCTTCTTCTTCTTCTTCTTCTTCTTCTTCTTCTTCTTCTTCTTCTTTCCCTCCGCGTCTTCCTCCTTCTCCTCTTCCTCCTCCTCCTTCTTTTTCTTCTCTCCGACTCCTCTCCCCCGCTCTATCTCTTCCTCCTCCTCCCCTTCCCCCTCCTACTTCTTCTGGAGAAGCCAATCTACACTAACACTCCATAATCGCCTCTTATGATATTCGTGTCAGGTTACATTATTACCATTCCACGCTTACATTATACAGACCCCGATAATACAAGGGCCAATCTGCCAGTTGACTCACAATAAAGAAAAACTATTAAAAAATTCCTGCTGTATTTAGCTCTTTATTAAACCGTTTAGCATTTTAACGCACATGTGAATAATTGCATATTTTTTTCACCAAAAAATTGAGTGGCAATAACCAAACCCATTATAGAAACTATCGAGTGTCTTAAGACAGCTTACTTCCAGTTATATGATATCCTTAATGATAAGTTTTATGGTATCCTTAATGATAAATTTTATGGTATCATTAATGATAAGTTTTGTCAGAACAACAGCGAAGCTTGTAAAGTAAAGCGGCACAACAGACAAGAGAGGAGGAGCGCTGCCTTTGTTGCAGCGGTTTATTACATAGAATGCGGAACCTGGTTTACATATTATATGAAGCAATGACCCGTGTTAACTGTTCTTCCATGCGTTCAGAAAGCGGAGAAAGATTTAAACTGTGCGCTGCATTATTCTGCGGTGTTTGTGATTACTTCGTCACAGCAGCGATAAAAGATACAGCAGTGCGAATTCCGAACAGTGGACATATGGTGTGGATATTTTAAACTGAATTTCTCTCGGGGAATTTGTTGTCATCTTCAAAATATGTGTAAGTGTAACAAGTGATTTTATGCATTAATGTTAGGTAATCGAGTGATAGCCGTGGCAGGAAATTGTTTTCTGACGGAGTCAAACTAGACAAGAGCGTCATGCGGGAAGACAGCGAGGAGTAGTCAGACAACACAGACCTGATGTCGCAGTCATTACTTACTAGGGACGGGATCTGAGTACTTATGGACTAACAGTTCCATGTGCAGTGAGAATGATCTGTTGACTAAATAACTAACTAACTAACTAACTAACTAACTAACTAACTAACTAACTAACTAACTAATTACATAACTAAACAGGTAACTAACTAACCAGGTGACTAACTAACTACCTAACCAACTAACTAACTAACTAACTAATTAACTACTTACCTAGCTAATTATTTAACCAACTACCTAGGTAACTAACTAGGCAACTAACTAATTAACTAATTAATTAACTAACTAACTTGCTAATTAATTAACGAACTAACTAACTAACTAACTAACTAAATAACAAACTAGCTAATTAATCAACTAACTAGGTAGCTAACAATGTATCTAACTAACAATTAACAACTAACTAACTAACTAACTAATTAATTAACTTGCTAATTAAATAACGAACTAACAAACTAACTAATCAACGAACGAACTAACTATAAATTATGTTGTTTGTCCATCAAGAATGATGATGACCATATGACGTTGGATGAAGAATGACTTGCGCGATGACTTGGATTAAAGTGAGGAAGAGTTGCGCAATTCGTCGACCTCACTCTCTCGCCTGAGTCCATCTGAATCCAGTGGCAAGACAAGTCGAGACGACTGGAGACGAATACAGATGCAGTGGATGACCAGGGCACTCTACGTGCCTTGCCGTGCTCATTACGTTACACAACGCTTTGCAGGTAAACGCCGTCTTGCCCGTTGAATCAGGAATGATTTCTTCCGCGCAGTCTGCCGAATCCTGTCTTCATTTGCTGAGTAGGCATACCCTTGTTTACCGCTTGGTTTGACACCAAATCGGCTACCCACGCCACGTTTAGCCAGCCTCTCACAGTTGTTGCCCGGGGGGTGGCCGCTGTCGCATGCTGACAGCTACTAGGAGCCACAAGCGCGAGCTGGGTGTCAGGCTTGGACCAGTGGGGGATGGGTCCTGAAAAGGACATGAGAGTCATCCTTACCAAAATAAATTAACTAACTAACTAAGTAACTAACTAGCTAACTAGCTAACTACTAACTAACTAACTAACATGGTAACTAACTAAATAGGTAACTAACAAACTAATTAATTAACTAGCTAGGTAATTGACTAACTAGTTAACTGGCTAACTAATAAACTAACCAAATAGGTAATTAACTAACTATCTAGATAAATAAGTAATAAACTAGTTTGCTTAGGTATTTAACCAACTAATTAAATAGTCAACTAACTAACTATCTAGCTAGATAACTAACTGACTGAATAGTTAATGAATTGACTAGCTAGGTAACTAACTACCTTGTTGTTTGTCCATCAAGAACGATGATGACCATTCATTTCATCCAGTGGGGTTGAAAGTATGGAGCCGTGGGTTCTAAGATGGCTGAAAAGGCCTATTTTGCTCGAAATGTGTTTGACAACGTGGACAAATAATGCTTGACGTTTCTGGAGGAGGATTTCCTACAGTGGTAACTAACTAACTACTTAACTAACTAACTAACTAACTAACTAACTAGGAAATTAACTATGTGACTGGGACGCAGAAGGTGCTTCCAAGGCACCAGGGCCGGGTTATATACTGGCCAAGACCTACTGATGCGTCCTCGTCGAGCGTCCTGGGCAACAAGTCCTTTCGGGGTCCTGGCTAAAGTCAATAGGATCGCCGATTCCTCCGAAGTCGGAGAGTGTCTGCCTGTACGGCGAGGAACCACCAGTCTGCACACCAATAAGCCAGACATGGGACAACGGATACTCACGCAAACCTCAGGTCCTGTATGACATCACACTGATGTTGGACAACAGGATGCCTTCATCCTACATACAGGACTTCACGTTGGAGCTCAAGCCAACGAACACAAGCAAGCAACTATGTGACTAACTAGCTTATTAACTAAATGGGCTGTGAAATTTCTGTGGATTGCTTTTACGTCTGTCCGCTGTTGTTTGTAGTGTGAACTGCATGTTCGTAACAATGGTGGCCGGTTGTCGCTGAATTGACTGGTTTGCCTTTTGGGTACACGAATACATTTTTCAGGAGACTACTGGGAGTCGTCTCTGGAGCTACGGGGTTCGTGCTTCGTGCGGCGTTTACGGCGGGTCGCCATGCGAAAGAGACCGTGCCACGTGGGAAAAAGACCCGGATCAATGAAGTCTTTCTGGTGACTGCCGATTCCATCCACGATGAACTGTATTTTTCGTGGAGGACTTTTATGTTGGCATTCTGGCGGCGGCTTATGAGGTGTACCTGTGCGGGCTGTTGGCTTGCCGAGACTCCTGTTTGTTCCACTTTTTACATTGGGCAGTGAGGATCATTTTGTGTGATATTCACTGGCGCAGGAATTGAGCATAACGGGGATCACCCGTTGCCGTGAACTAACCAACCAACTAACTAACTAGCGAACTAACTAACTAACTAACTACTAACTAACTAACTAGTTAATTAACTAACTAACTAACTATGTAACTAATAATCTAATTAACTAGGTAACTAATCAGCTAACCAGCTGGGTATATTACTGACTAGTTAACTGACTAACGACTAACTAGCTAGGTAACTAACTAGCTAGGTAATTAACTAGCTAGGTAACTAACTCGCTTGGAAACTAACTACTTGTTAACTATCTAATTAACTAAGTAACTAACTGTTTTCTGACTACTACGACTCTGGGGTGGATCTAGTCCTATAAACTGGGTACGGTGTAAAATTCGGAGTTTCATGGATTTGTCTCGGAGGGAAAAGAAGTGAGGAAGGAAACTCGTCAATGCAAACACAATATGTCTTTGATTTAAAATAAATGAATGCTTAATGTTTCACATACCAACGGCGGTATGTGCGATGCGAGTTCTTTTAGTTCACATAATTGAAACAATATTAAAGATTGTTCGCGGAGGTCAGCATGGAAGAACAGATAAAAGCGACGACCCGCAGGAGTCTCTGGGAAAATTGCATTCGTGAATCGAACCCACGAAGTAGGGAGTGTGTGATAGACGACGAAACCACTTCGCCACACATAGCTCTATAGATGTCATTAGAAAACAGCAAGTTAAATGGTTCAGCCATATAACAAGGCTACCAACTAACTGTATACCACAACAAGCAATGATTACATACCAAAGGGAACCAGAATAAGAGGCCGGGCCATGTAAACGATGGACAGAGGGAATAACTGAATTCATGAGAATAGCGATAGATGAAGTCCATAAACGGACACTCTCCCGCTGTTTATGCTTCACCTCGACACCGCAAGGTACAAGAAGAACAAGATGAGATGATGAACTTTTTCTCGCGTACCTGAGTGATACAATATTGTTACACACATTGGCTTTATTGTCTCTCCGTTATCGAATGCAGTTGTGTCATTCACGGATCGCTATCTATCACTTTGTAAGACTTAGTTTGCAGAGGTTTGTATTTGTTCTGCATGAACACGTTTGGGATTGGGGTTGGTAAAATATCACATTCATTGCACACCCATATCTCCAAAAGGGCTTCAGTCTTCTCCCATAGATAACTCAAGGATACCTTAGCACAATGCACGAAATACGTATCACCAGCGATGATCCAAATGTGCGCATAGAAGAATCGTACATGTTATAAATATTCATTTTTGTTTTGTTTTGTTTTGTGGGGTAGGTTTTCTATTTTCTTTCTTTCTTTATTTTTCTTTTTCAGGACGTGCGGTTTTCGGCCCTCTCTAGATTTCCAATTACTGAGAGATGTGCACAAGAGATTAAGTTAAGGGTCAAATCCATCAGCATAGGGAAGTCATATTTTATAGACACCATACCAACCATGCCGTGAATAGAAAACATTCTGATCAATTTAGATGACGTCGTATCTCTAAGCCTCGCCGTCTACACAATCTGAAAGAACCTATCCTGTTGGCGGTATTTTGTATTGCCATAAAACAGGGTTAAAGACAGAGAATCGGCTTCATTGCATCGAGTCTATACCATCTGTCAAAGTTGCTCTCTTGAGTTGAGTTGAGGTGAGAACTGATGTGGCTGCATTCAGGTCATTCCCATACGCGTTCCGTCGCCTCGTTCAACAGCCAGCGAAGAGTCATACTACTAATAAGAACAATAAGCATCACACAAAGCACGAACTCTGTAGTTCCACCGGTGATCTGAAGGACGCAGTCCGGACACAAACACCAATAGCTTCAGATCATGTGGCACACAGCTTGACCCTTTGTTGGGGAGACATACCCTTTCCCTCTCCCTACATAGCTTTAGTATAGTTTTTGTTTTCTTGTACAACTGTTTTTAAGGCCTTTTTTAACTGGTTCCCTTTGGTATGTACATCATTGCTTGTTGTGGTATACAGTTATAGTGCATTCACATTTGTTTGCATCCATATAATAATTCATATCTTCTGTTTTTTTATACAACTGTCAACGTAATTATCTGTGTAAAGGGAACATATTTTATGTATCTAATCTCACTGCAACAACGTCTGTGTAAATGGAACAGATGTTCTGAATCTAATATTTCAGCAACTTCTATTCAAAAGGTACATACGTTTTGAATTTAATCTTTCAGGAAACATTTATGTGTGAAGGGAACAGAAGTTCTGAATATAATCTCTCTACATCATCTTCTGTGCCCGGATGGAATTATCTATTCAAAAAGCAGGGAAGTTCTTAATCAAATCTCTTTTCAGCAACTTCTGTCTCTTGTATGGAAATCTCTATGTAACGGTTTCAGAAGTTAGAAATCTAATCTCCATACAACAACATCTGTCTATCTCCCCACAACAGCTTCTGTCCCCAGGGATGGGGATTATCTATTCAAAGGGCACACATGATCTTAATCTAATCTCTGCAACACATTTTGTCTCTGGGAGCTTTTTCTTGGACACACTTTTCCTGACTAGAAACCTCATCTCCAAAAGATGACATTGGAACATGAATTGCAGTTTCTTTTTCTGCCAGGAAAATTTCAATGTATGGACTTCTCATGTATGGATTAGTTTTAGTTTAGTTTAGTCGTTGGATCAACATCACGGCACACGGTTTAACCCATAAGTGCTCCGTTTTCCTCCTAACTCAAACCTGAGTCTGGAGAAACTCAGCTCAATGCACGAACTCCGTTGCATCGGCGAGGATCCTGAAATCTTTGGGTAGATTTTTAACTCGAAATTTTGCCCGGGAAGCGCCGTTAGGCTACTCTTTTTCGATTTCCAACTGCCAAGGGATTTTTTACGTGCGCAACAATACACACGGGCGTCCGATCTCACTACCCAGAGACCAGGGGAAATTTTATTGCTGGAAGTCCAGGTGGATTTTTAAATAAATCCCGGTCCACACCGGGGCCTGAACCCGGGACCTCCAGCACTCGAGGCGGACACCATACCTCAAGATCACTCAGCCCCCCTCATGCATGGATTGATGCATCCATGGGCTCTGTATGTCGTACTGCATATTCTGGAACAGCATTCTCCTGAATATGTTCAACCATTCTGTGCTCATTTGATAAACCCTTAACAGCAATATTGCTTCATCATTTTTAAGGAGTTGAACGAGAAATTGCGGACATTTCTTAGGCCATCACCTGACTAACTTCTATTGTTAAACCTGTCACAACGTCCAACTTCGCTGTTGAATCGTCAAAATGAACGCGTTCTTTCTGCGCAACAACCTTGTTCGTAAAGCAGCATGAATGTTTCAGGTGAATACGTTTAATGACCTATGCAGTTTCAGTGCATTTTTGTAGCGAACGTGCGGGTAAGAACGTACATGCCTTTGTAGATTGTGTTGGAATCCTGGGGTTTTGTGTCGCGTGTCATCTTCACGCTTGTTGTAAACCCAGAAATGTGAAATTATTGACGAACAAAGAGGCACCCTAAGGCCTGTCAGTGGTGATGGGTGTACAGGCACTTTCAGAACTTGCCATTGAAGAAACAAAATTACCTCAAAACATATTATTGATTTAACGGGGCTGAGTGGTCTCGAAGTATGGTGTCCGCCCCGAGTGCTGGAGGTCCCGGGTTCAAGCCCCAGTGAGGACCGGGATTTTTTCACGTGGACTTCTAGCAACAAAATTTCCCCCTGGTCTCTGGGTAGTGAGATTGGACGCCCGTGTGTATTGTTGCGCACGTAAAAAATCCCTTGGCAGTTGGAAATCGAAAAAGAGTAGCCCAATGGCGCTGTCTGAGCAAAATTTCGAGTTAAAATTCTACCCAAAATATTTGAGGATCCTCGCAGGTGCTACGGAGTTCGTGCACAGAGCTGAGATTCACGGGACTCAGGTTTGAGTTAGGAGTAGAACGGAGCACTTATGGGTTACACCCGTGTGCCGTGATGTCGATCCGTCGACCAAGCTAAACTAAACTACTCGGGTGATTAAATTTAAACACAGTTAACCCTATAACAATTGCTGCTCCGTGTTCGTGTGCTTGTGCGTGTGTGTGTTTAGGGAGGGGGGGGGTGTTAGGACTTCAAATATTTTAACCTGCACAGTTCACGGTGACCGTACAAGTTCGGCGGCCTTAAATCCTCAGGCTTAAGAACCCCCCCCCCCCCCCCCCTTCCCCCCGTCCTACACGGAAAGGTAATATAAGCATTAGATGACAGTTTGTTTTTTACAATGATTTACTAGGAAATTTTACGTCCAATAGTTTGTCGTTGCTTTTTGAACGACCGACAGTAATACCATTATTAAACATTCAACACAAGGCTTCTGCTTGCACATCTCATACAGCTCAGTTCGAATGCGATATGCAGGATTGCACGGACTCTGTGGCAAAGGTTTTACGAACGCAACGAACGCAATTCGCAGCCCGCATACCGAGACATCTGCGGGCGATTTGAAAGCAGGCCCGCCTCGCGCTGGTATTTCATATAATGGTATGAGTGCCGGTCATTCAGAAAGCATTCCCCAACTGATGAATATACACGTGCCAAGAAATCACAAACACAACATCGTATTCCATTAGTGAATTTAACACAGAATACACAAACAATGCGTTTCACGTTTTATTGCGTGGCATATTTCTCTGCGTCTCTTCATGTATATACTACAGAGTTATATATCATCTGAGGTGAATAAATGAATAATACTTAAACATTACTGTGGGGATGAAATGTTCCACATTCGAACAATTCCCGCAACAATGTGTTTTAATTGTCTCAGCTTAATTATTATTCATTTATCCACTTCAGATCCCTGGTCGAGGAGTTAGCAGCTTTCTCCGTAACCCCGAATTCCCTCGTGGTTGACGTGAGCGCACGAGAATTGGAAGCGGTTCGAGTCGCGCCAGTGACTTATGAGAGTATGGAGCCGGTCGCTCAGAAAGCAATGGCAAACTACTGAGCGTAATCTTGCCAAGAAATCAACAATCAGCTGAAATATGCTGGTGTTGACAGCGATGTCCTGTAAAGGATATGCAAAACATTTAAACTTCAGATTTTATGTGTGTGTGTGTGCGTGCGTGCGCGTGCGTGCGTGCGTGTGTGTGCGTGTGTGTGTGTGTGTGTGTGTGTGTGTGTGTGTGACTTTGCTGTATGCACCTGACGAGATGCAGCGAAATAGACCAGGCAAAATATCGTGCAACAAATTGTTTGTGACTTCTGTGTTTAAAACCACAAAAAGCCAAAAATTGCTGGAGTTGACTGCGACGTCCTTGTATAGAATATGCAAATAACTATTTATGCAAGATTGCGAATAGTGTTTCAACTCAAGTATTTACTGCTGGTGTTTGATGTCATTGTGATGCAGTTTGTAGAGCGCCGAATAATAATAATAATTTTACGAGCACACCGCTGGTGGCAAGCATTTATTTGTGATTCAGGATCAAATAACAAGGTGGCTGTAACTTCATCGCAGAGATGTTGTAACACAAGCTAGATGCCATCTTGTAACTAACACCAGCATGGGAATGTAACATGCAACCGTTGTTACATTTTATGAGGTCACATTATTTTTGGGCAGGAAGATAAAGTATGTCGAGTGTTCTTTATAGAGCCTCGTATTTAACCAAATATTTGTTGGCGGTTTGTGAGTTACGAGAGTAAGTTAATAAGTAAGTCACAAATGGCTGTAGAAAAATAACTAAATATGATAACAACTTGAAACCAGTTTATTTTTATACATACATTGTCCCTTTATTTCTCAACACAATTTCCACCAACATTGATGCACATTATCCCATCGTTTTATCAGTTCTCCCACATCGGCTGCATAGAACTGCATGCTCTGTTTTCTAAACTACGTTTTCACTTCACATTCAACTTCGGCGTCATTCGCGAAATGTCTCCCGCCAAGGTGGGTTGTCAGTGTTTATGCTGTCAAATGTTTGTCCCGTAAAGCGGTGCATAACTGGATAGAAAAAGTTACGAGGAAAAGTCAATAAGTAAGTCACACAGTTCTGTGGGATGGCCGATAAATGAAAACAAAGCACGGTTGTGTGCATGCAAAGCATGATGGGTAAAACGCGAAGCCTAGGAAGTCAGTTAACAGGAACATAAATACAAAGGCAACCAAAATAATTTTTAAAAAAGAAACAGGAGAAGCTGCGATGACAAGCTGTCATTAACAGAGACATAAATAACAAAGACATGCATGCAAATAAAATAATGATATTAAGACATAATAAAGCGGGCTCGCTAGCGAAGTTGGTAGTGAACTTCGCTGGTAATTCCATCAGCATGATCGATCACGAGTGCGACGACTGGGCTCGTCGCTTGCTCAAAGTGAAGGGAAGATTGGCCATCTATACCTCCTTGCTCTCAGGCCTAAAAAATGTCATTGGGCAATCACATCTCAGAGCCGAAGCAAGAAACAGCTTCTGGGGAGGGGGACAATAATATTATGCAAGCATGTGAAATATAATTTTGTTTCTTATGTTGCATATTCCTTACAGGGCGTTGCAGTCAACGCCAGCACTTTTCAGCTGATGTACTCGGCAAGTTTTACATTCAGTAGTTTGCCATTGCTTTCTGAACGACCGGCTCACATACCCCCGTAAGTTACCAGTGCGGCGCGAACTGCTGCCGATTCTCACAGCTGCTGTTTTCCCCACGTGGATATACGGGATTACGAAAAATGTCGTTAACCCCATGGCCAGGGTTGCAACAAGTAAAATTAAAAGAAATTTGATCAGAATTTCGACTGACAAAGATGATCCATGTTAACATTTAGAATCGTTAGGCAGACAAACCAGAAGTGATACATGATTTGAGAATGCAATAGATACAAGAAGGTCCAACCTAAGGGGCGGACGAGTTGGAAGGGTGAGGATGAAGAAACGAGAAGAGACGAGGAAAAGGGAAAGTTAAATATGGATAAGGAGGAGGAAAAACCATGATATGTGAATGAACAAATCAGGAAGAATTTGAAAGCAATGGAACTGTCGTTCCTGTGACGATTGTGGATTACCCTGGACTGCCAGAGAAACTAACGATTGTTTGGAAGTGGCTAATGAAAGAAGAAAATTATATCATCAGCATCATGTTCCATAGCCGATATGCGTGGGCGGTCATGTTTCGCCATCTCACGTGATCACCAGTGTCGTGGATCAGCTCTGTGTTCTTGTCTCGACCAAACCATGTGACCAAGCCATCCAGATATATTTTTCTCTTCCCTCCAATCTTGCCAGTTATCACGACGTTCTTCAGCTTACTTCTTTTTCATAACGTATCCAAAAATGTGGGACTGTCTGCGTCCAATTTCTCTAAACAGTTTACGGTTTTCATTTTTTCTTGTAGCACTTGGTCATTGGTTTTTCTGTGTGTCCATGGTATTCTTTGCATTGTCCTCAGAAACCACATTTCCGCAGCCATCAGATATTTTTCAGCTTGTCTGCTCATTGTCCACTCTTCACATCCATACAGATAAACAAGATATATGTAGCACCTCAACACTCTTTTTCTTGATGCAAATTACATCTTTTTATTGATCAGTATGTTTTACATGCCGGTTTCCGTGGCTAACGGCTTGAGGACGTGATTCGTGAGACTGCTTACCTGCGTTCGAAACACAGCTGCGACCGATTTGGCAGAAGACCGCGTCGCGCTGGGTTTTAACGTGTTGGTTTGGGAACCGGTCGTTAAGAAAGCAATGACACACTATTAATCGTACACTTGCCAAGACAACAACAACAACAACAACAACAACAACAACAACAACAACAACAACAACAATAGTAAAATGCTGGTGTTGACAGCGATGTCATGTAAATATGATATGCAAAACACAAATATTTTGCGTCTTGCAAAAGGCGACCTTCGCCATGGCGATTCTTGTTCTAATTTCTTCAAGGCAACTCCCAATAGATGCTAGGACTGTTCCGAGATAATTGTACCGAATCACTTGAGAACATCATATGCAATTATAAGAAAGAGACAAACAACTTTTTTGTGAGTCATATAATGAAAAGAAAAACACTGGAAACATCGTGACGAATGTCAAGATCAGTACCAGAAGAGGCAGAGAGATGTGATGCTGGATGAACTGAGACCGTTCAACAGAGAAATATTATCGATAGAGCTGATCTAGAACAGCAAGGACCCAGAACTGAATATAGACATGAATATAATTAGAGGAACTGCGGTAAAGCGGTGGAAATGTAAACAATATAAAATAACACAAAGTAATGCAGCTTTACAGAACAGAATTACGAAACAATACAAGGCCGTTGCGGCAACTAGCCTTTATCAGAACACAAATACATACATAAAACACATTGTTCATTGTTCTCATCTTTGTCATCTTGTTATTCTTCGCATCCCGTTCATATGCCGTAATGTAGTCATTGGAGGCTTTTCCCCGTGATTATATGTTGTGTTTTGTGTATGTATTTGTGTGCTGATGAAGGCTAGTCGCCGCAAAGTCTTTGTATTGTTTCGTAATTCTGTTCTGTAAAGCTGTATTACTTTGTGTTATTGCATATTGTTTACAATAGACATGAACAACTAGGCCAGTTGACAGGGCACATGATGATGATGATGTAACCCGATGAGCTGATTTGTAAAGAGAATGTGTAAAAGAACTATTTACTTCACGTCATTAAGACAGGATGTGACATAATGGTTCCATAGGCGTACTGTAGTAATTAGTATGGTAGTAACGTAGTGTAGGGTTCATAGTTTGTAGCACCGTGTTTTCTGTTACATGAATATTATCATGAGAGTGTTTACCTGATACATGTTTATTATCTTCCACAGGTAGTTTCACGGCCAGGCTTGTGACCTGAAATATATCACTGTGATTTGTGTGTATCGGGAAACCAGTTCAAGGATGAAACTGTCATTGTGTTTGGCTTGTAATGAAAAATTTAGCAAATGCTTCGTCGCTAAGAAGGATTGACAGCCACTGTGACTGGCGTATTTTGGGAAACAACGCACCCTAGAGGACGATGAACGCGTAGTTGCGATTGGTTTGTATTGGGAAACAACGTATGCCTGTAAACGATGGCAACGTTCCTATGATTGACTTGTATTGGACAAGAAAGATTACTTTAGCGAACGACGGAAGCATCACTGTAACTGACTCGTATTTCTTTTAAATCATCTCAGCGAACGAGCATGGAGCGCATTGACAAGTATGTGGGACACAATCTTAGCGAAGGGTACATCTGCCGACATTTATTGCTGGCTTGAATTGGTGCAAAACCATCATCTTATGAAAGATTTAGCGTCAATGTGATTGACTTGCTTGTAGTGGGGAATAAAACCATCAATAGAGAGAACGATGAAACTGTTAATCGTTGGCTTGTTTTAGGGAAACACATACCATTTTAGCGAACTCCTGTGGTGTTTCTGTGAATAACTTCTATGAGAGGAAAGTATCCTGGTCTATTACTATTACACACTTTATGAAAACACAGCCAAACATTCGGATAATTCAACCGTAATGTAGTATGCTGTTATGGATGTGGAGGGTTAAATATTGGTAACTTCAAAGATAAATCTCCGACTCCCACACATTCAGTTGTGCATCGTTAACATTGCCACTTCAATATCGCTAGCATGTATGCCCTGAAAGATCATAAAAATAGCACCAAAAGATTCTTTCCAAGATTGCTTCAGGTCTTCTTTCAGCTGGTCTTTGTGTTGGCCGTATGGGAATTCCTGAAATCATCAACGAAATCAACAGTAGAGGACACGGTAAACCCTAGAAGATGGAGATCAGTCAATCCATCTGACTGCTTCCGGGTGTACTCACAAAGTGACAAGCTGAAACTCAGCTCTATCATGTCCCGAACAGTTGCAACAAGCGAAGGACATGTCAAAGATGTGAACTTTGTCCTCAGTGTAGACATTATTGTTCGCAATGTTGGGTCTGATTCTCTAACAGTTTACCCAGCTGGAACAACAGTCCTTATCGGGAATGATAATATTACCCGCTATGAACAAGTGTGGAGTATGGAATATTTCGAATATAACGATAACGAAATCCCCAGTAATGTAATTAATAATGATTTTGTGAATAAGGAACACAACCAGGATGCAGTTCATGAGCACGTTAATGCGCTTAATCAAGCAGTTGAGAGTGAGAACAAAATAAAATCAAACCACATTTCTCATCAAGCAAACAGTACCCAGAAGACAGCCAGTGCCAAACCAACAGAAAACCGTGTCTTAGATGTGATGTTGCTTGAGGATGAGATGCTCAGAGTTCAACCAAAGGACCAACTAGAGCAACAAGAAATTATGAAGTTAATAAGGAAAAAGAAAGCCGATAGATTCTCGCTACATAAAATGACACGTTTAATCAGCAGAGAAAATACGCAGACGAGCAGATCACTCAGCTGGCTTGAAAAAGGTAATAGTGTACCCAAGAGTCAGCAACATAATACAGACGTCCACTTGAATGAAAAGCACCAGGGTAACATACAACAGAGTCTTACAAAAGATGTTCCTCTTGCTTGGCCGGAGGTCGTATTAGATGAAGCTTCAGAACCTCTTTACACAGAAGGATTTCTGGAACGTGTTCAGACAGCTAAATCCCAGTTGTATGCACAGCAAACATTGTATGATCAGAATCTGCAAGAAAGAGTTCGAAAATATTATATACTGAACAATGCTCGGGCGTGTATAGGAGGAAAGAAGGTAGACATTGTCTATCTAATTCATAGCCAGCCACATAGTCAGAAAGATAGACAATTAATAAGAGAAACAATTGTCAAGTCAAGTATATTCGGACCTTTTAACATCGTCTATGTTTTTCTGCTGGGTAAAATCAGGATTTCGCAAATACAGGAAGACTTACGCCACGAATCAAAACTCTACGGAGACATTGTACAAGGCGACTTTGATGATAAAGTCGAAACCAACGTCTGGAAAGGATTAATGGGCATGCGCTGGGTGCTGCAGCACTGCAGAAATGTACAATTTGTTCTTAAAATAAACGAGGACGCTTTCGTCGACAGTGAGAAGCTTCTACGTGGTTTCATTCCAGCAAGCACAAACAGCATTGGCAAGAGAGCTGTGTTTTGTTCCCTTAGATCAGATCAATTCAGTACAACTAGCAATTTAACTGCCATCACACCGTACTGCGATGGTTTCGCAGTTTTAATGACCCGTCATTTAGTTTGCAGTATCGTAGCTGCATCTCATCAGATTCGAGTACCCCAGACTGAAGACTATTATTTATACGGTATACTTCCTTTTGTGATTGGAGGAGTTCAGGTGTATAACGTCAGTGGGGATCTTGGATTTCAAAAGGACCCCGTTCGGTCCCTAAGTTGTTTTCAGGAACAACAGGACAGATGTTCTGTAGTGGTAACACAGTCAGGGCTTCATCGTTTCCTGCAGTTATGGAATAAGATTAGCTCGAGACACTGGAAACCGGGGGGCTGGTCGGGTCTGTGGGATTTACAAAGTGTTAAACGTTATTTCTCGTAAATTATAAAATGATTCATATTATTTGTGTGTAGGAATAACTTAGCAGATGAACTTGCAAAGGCTGGAAATGAGCTTATTGCGGCTTCAACAATGCTAGCGCTGTAAAAATGCAATGACACTAAATAATCGATAAACAGGAAGTGGAGAAGGCACAATGAAGACCGCAGACCAGATCAGGACAGTCTAAATAAGTTGCGCAGAAGTGAGCAGACCAAGATCTTCTGGTTAAAACAGGAAAACGTGGACTCGTATCTTGCTCACGCCAAATAAGTCTCCTAGATTGTCAGTTACAAGCGTGGACCACTCGAGCAATCACCAGAGAGCGTCCACTCTAGCAAATGTTGCTAGATAGAGACTGGACATGGATCACAGGAACAACCCTACAAAGCAAATTCAAAGACACAAGTGTAGACCTGAAGGGAAGCAACGTATTTATAATCCGTGGACAAATGGACGTTCGGCAACACAAATATTATTGCGGTAAAAATAATGTTGGCGTAATATTACCCACACCACCCCCTGCGTTCTGGTTAATCCATTTGAAAAAAAAAGTGGGTCTAGCTCCATGCATCCAAAACTTAAGTCGTGTAACAGAGTACTCTAAGAAGAAGGATGAAAACGTGAATGAAGAATACTTTTGAAGAAAGTGACATTATTGTTTTATCGCAGGGAGTTATATATATTCCATTCATCATCATCATCATCTTCCACTTCTGCAGTCAAGCGTCGTGGGGAGGAATAATTTGCGCTCCAGCGCCCGATGAGCGGCACTGAATAGTGTCATTCCGTGTGATTGTAAACCGCTTAAAATTTGATAGGGTCCACTTCACTGCACCAGGATTTTATCCCATATGGCTCCGTGTTTTCTGCAGCGAACTGCCGAAAGCGTCGCACAAAGCACGAACTCCGTAGCTCCAGCGACGACTCTCAGGAGTCCGAAGAAATGCACCCATGAACCGAAGGACGCGGCCCGGAATCGAACACTGGGTCAGACTGCTTGACTACTTCGCCTTGGAGACTTTATACATATTCCATTATGTATACCTAATTGCAGACTACTCAACGTAAACTTGCCAAGAAATCGCAAACAGCCAAAAAATGCTGGTATTGACTACGATGGATTTGAAGAGGATTTTCAACTAATCTACCCATCCTCACGAAGTGGGTGCGTGAGATCTGGACAGATAGAGGAGGTTATGCGTTGATTATATTGCCGCTTGTGTACAGCTGAGTCAGAGGAGATAAGAACGTAACACAACACCCCAGTATGTATGGCTTAATGGGCTGTAACTTTATTTACTTCCTTTCGAATTTAATATATGCCTGCAGAAGACACGTGACATCTGTCAGCCTGGTCATTACACGGCTCTGTATGCTGCAGCTGCTGCTGTATCATCATCGTCACTATCTTCTTCTTCTTCTTCTTCTTCTTCTTCTTCTTCTTCTTCTTCTTCTTCTTCTTCTTCTTCTTCTTCTTCTTCTTCTTCTTCTTCTTCTGCTTCTTCTTCTTCTTCTTCAGTCTCTGCTACTGCTGTTGCTCCTGCTGCTGCTCCTGTTACTACTACAACAACTACTACTACTACTACTACTACTACTACTACTACTACTACTACTACTACTACTACTACTACTACTACTACTACTACCACTACTACTACTACTACTACTACTACTACTACTACTACTACTACTACTACTGCTGCTGCTGCTGCTGCTACTACTGCTGCTACTGCTGCTGCTGCTGCTGCTACTGCTACTACAACTACTACTACTACTACTACTACTACTACTACTACTACTACTACTACTACTACTACTACTACTACCTCCTTCTCGCCGTATTCTTGTTCTACTACTACTACTACTACTACTACCTCCTTCTCGCCGTATTCTTGTTCTACTACTACTAATACTACTACTACAACTACTACTACTACTGCTGCTGCTACTACTACTACTAAAACTACTACTACTACTACTACTACTACTACTGCTACTGCTGCTGCTGCTACTACTACTACTACTACTACTACTGCTGCTGCTGCTGCTGCTGCTACTACTACTACTACTACTACTACTACTACTACTACTACTACTACTACTGCTGCTGCTACTACTACTACTACTACTAATACTACTACTTCCACCTCCTTATCCCCGTCTTCTTGTTCTACTACTACTATTACTTCACCATCCTCCTCTTCCTCTTCTTCTTCCATATTGTTTAACTGCATATTGTCTGTGACAACTGATCGTATGCATATCATTACTTATGTTTACTTATATACCTTTGAAACATATATCTGCAGTTGTAATAGTACACGGATATAATATATAGAATATTAATTCAATAACTGAATTTTCTCTATTGCTGTTTTAACTTACCCAATATGTTAAATTAAATTTCCTGGTATTGTTCTTGTTTTTCTTGAATTTTTACAAGATAGAAAATAGAAAACACAAGAAATGCAATAATATTAAGTAAAAGAGACAGTGGCAAACAAAGATTAAGTACCTGAGGGAACAACAACCGATGGTGGTGATGTATTTTGTGCTAATCTGTGTGATGTAGAAATAATCATGCATTCTCTCTAGCATACATATGTCAAGGAGACAAAATCTATTTACCTATTGCACATTAGCTCTCAAACAGCCTTTTTACACCACCTCCAATTTTTCCACATTAACATATATTTCTTTCTCCTTATTAGTTTTATCTATTTGCGTTATCTTTGTGTTTGATATGTTAAGATATAAGTCGTGATTTTCACTATTCTTTTGGGTTGAGGCTATTAGGTTTTCATTACCATTCTATGATGAGGATAGTAATACTGTATCATCAGTATATCGAACCTCTTGTATTTCATGACCACCGATATTTACGGCATCCTATTGCTCCTTGGTTGTATCATCTCTGACATTTCTCATTATTTTTTTTTCCGCGTGCAGGTTGAACAAGTTAAAAAGTGGCTAAAAACTCTGGCCACATACAAATAGATAATATGACCATTAAAAGAACGGAAACATACAAATACCTGGGTACAGTCTTCAACTGCTCCAACATAATAAGGGAAGAAATACAAGCTAGAATCAACTCTGGAAATAAGATATACTAAGCACTACAGCATCTGCTAAAATCAATGCGCTATCTCGTAACACCAAGATCACAATATACAAAACACTGATTAGACCAGTTGTGCTGTATGGCTCTGAAACCTGGAGTACAACTAAAGGAGACGAAGCCTTGTTACAAACCTTTGAGAACAAAGTCTTAAAACGCATCTTTGGGCCCATTGGGGATACACAAAGTGGAGAGTGGAAAAGAAGAAGCAACAAAGACATTTATGATCTGTTTAAGTCCCCGCTAATCACTGGTATCATGAAGGCTAATAGACTGTAATGGCTGGGGCATATAGAAAGAATGGAAGACAATAGGGAAACAAAACTCGCTTACACTCAGAAATAAATGACCGTAGACCTCGAGGTAGACCAAGAAGACGGTGGAGATATAATATACATACAGACCTACAAGCACTTGGAATCAGCGACTGGCAAGAGAAGGTCAACCAGAGAGACGAACGGAGACGGCTTGTATCTGCAGCAAAGAACCTCAAAGGCTCGGAATGCTGAAGAAGAAGAAGACAGGTTGAACAAGTATGGAGACAGCATACATCTCTGAGGGACTCATTGTTTCATGTCAAACCATTCTGTTATCTCGCCATCTATTCTAAACGCTGCTTATTTGTCTAGATAGAGCATTTTTATGAGTTGTACTGCATGTGATGGAAAGCCCATTTGCTCATGATTTCCCAAAGTTTCTGATGTTGTACAAAGTCAAATGCCTTTGAATAATCTACAAAACAGATTTACATTAAATTCCTACACTTCTCTATTATTAAACTCATGTTGAGTATGTTATCTCTTGTTCCTCTTTCTTGTCAAAATTCAACTTGAACCACGTTAATCTCTTCTTCCATTTTCTTACGAAGTCTCCACATTATGATTTTTAGTAGAATTTTACTTGCATGAATGATGTAGGACAACAGTTTTATAGTTGGTGCATAATATCAGGTTGCCGTTCTTTGGTGTTGGAATGAAGATAGTTCTCTTCCAATCTTTTGGCCATATGCCATATTTCCATATCTTTTTACATAATGCGGGATAAATTTGTATGCTCCTGCTCCTCCCACTTTAATTAGTTTAGCTGGTATCTCATCACATCCTGCTGAATTACCATTCTTCACGTTCTTCATTGGCCATACAATTTCAGGTTCTGTCTCTGCTGTCATTGGTTCATGTATCTCTTTCATATCCTAACAATCATTCATATCATACATCCCACTGCAGTATTCCCGCGATCTTTCAATAATGTTTCTAGATTCTGTTCGGGTATTTCCCAATGTGTCACAGATAACATTTAATTGAGGTTGAATATTTTTTTGTCAATAATTTCGTTTCTTTGAAAATTTCGTTAGCTTTCTCATTCTTAGATATTGCTCTATTCTAGTACAACAATTTTGTATATAATGGTTTTTGTTCTTCCTTGTGCTCTTTCTTATTTCTCGTGTTAAAGATTTATATTTCATCCTGCTGTTATCGGTTTCTCCTCCTTTTTGTTTCAGTTCCCCTTACTGTTTTATTACTTCTAACGTGACTGATGCAATCCATGGCTTATGTTGCTTATTCTTGGTCTTTGGCTTCTGTTATCAAGATATCTCTAGCTTGTACTGCCAACTCACCAGGTGTCATTTCCTCCTGTAGAGACATCAAGACCCCAAAACGATTCTTCACTTCTATGTTGTATGCATCTGTTATTTTTTGTGAGATCAAAACAAAGTGACCTTGGTTCTCGGGTAAGTCTTTTGACTTTTACTTTCACATCTGCTTCTAATTACTGATGATCTGTATCACAGTCTGTACTTCGTAGGGTATTTTGCCTATGTTATGTTTAATGTCCATCTTCTTTACATTACAATATAATCTATCTGATTTTTGGTATTACTGTCCGGGGAATTTCATGTGAAGAGTCTTCTTGGATTTTTTTTTTTTTTTCTAAAGTGTGTTAACTCATTTTCTGTGTAAAATTCAATTAATTTCTCACCTGCATAATTTTGTTTCCCCAATCAAAATGTTCCCTAAACGTGTCTCTTATTTTCAACTTTTCCTGTACCTACTTTAGCATTAAAATCCCCCATTATTATTGTTATGCCACTATGACCAATCTTATATAATGTGACGGCTACGTGGCGAAGAGGTTACGCACGCAGTTCGTAATCTCGCATACCGCGTTCGAAACACAGCTGTGAGCGATTTGGCAGCAGACCGCATTACGTTGGTTTTTATGACATGGTTTGGGTTCCGGTCGTTCAAAAAGCAATGTCACACTACTGAACGTAAACTTGCCTAGAAATCACAAACAGCCAAAAATTGTAGGGGTTGACTGCTATGTCCTGTTAATATGCCTGGCAGTGTGCTGTAAAAATTTTCAAAGCCACATATGTTAACCCCGGGACTGCCACAGGGATCTGCAGTCTCACCGGTGCTCTTTAACGTGTATACGAGCAAGATTGCAAACCTAGAAGCACCAGGGGTTGGAAGAATACTAACATATGCAGATGATATTCTTGCATATAGGCAGAGGAGAGGTAGAGAGCAAACAGCCCAGGAGTTGCAGGCCGCCTTTTCCGGGTGGATGACAGCACTCATTTCTGTGCACCAGTCAATCACTTCATCTACTTGCAGATGAAGTGATTGACTGGTGCACAGAAATGAGTGCTGTCATCCACCCGGAAAAGGCGGCTGTTTTGTGGTGCTCTCTGGACAACAGGATTGTAAGAGCTGATGTCCCAAGCCTCGCGATAGATGGTAGAAATGTCAGCAGAGAGAACAAACTGAAGTATCTGGGGATCACATTTGACAGGAGCCTATCCTTCAAGGTCCATGTGGAGACGGTCGTGACAAGAAATCAAAAGGGACTCAATGCACTTAAAACTATGGCTGCAATGGACATAGAGCAGAGAATGCTTTTCACACTATACCAGCACTTGATCCTCTCAGTGACTGATTATGGATTAGGTCTGCTCACTGTCTCAGAGAGTCAGCTGGTGAAGTTAGAGCGCATACAGAACGAAGCTATGCGAGTCATTTTGGGATGCACTAGAGACACCCCAGTAGTGTGTATGCGTTACATCCTTGGTCTGCCGACTGTTGCTGGTAGGCTCAAGGTGATGCAGGCGAAGGCATACCTCAGAGTAGCTGCAGACACAGACCACCCACTGCATGAGGCGCGGGACGCAGTTAAGGGTCAGCGACTGATAAGAGGGAAATCATGGATGGCTCAGGCGGAGGATACGATCAGACAGGTGTGCCCCTTGGAGAACATTAGGCGTGGAGAGGAGTGGGTCAGAGTGCCAGCGGAGCAGTCAGACTTGTGCAGAGTTATAATCACATTAAGCCGGGAGTGCAGGGAGTGGCCAGCAGGGGCCACGGAAGTGGAAATCCAGCAACTAATTCAGGACAATGCTCACTCGAGTGATGTGATTATCTACACAGATGGTTCGGTGTCAAGAGGTGAGAGAAGTGGCTGGGGTTTCATAGCCAAAGCTAATGGTCGATGTTTGGGCAGGAGAGCCTGGCATATGATACCACAACATCCAGCTTAAGAATGGAAGTGGAGGCAGTCACTGCGGCTCTCCGCTGGATGGAGAATACGACACACACACACACACACATCGTGATTGTAACTGACTCAGAAAGCATGCTGACGAGGGTGAGGACGGGCAGACTTCGTGCGGAGTGGCTTGCTTCGCTTCGGAGGTCACGGGTGACAAGCATCGCCTGGATCTTTTCTCCGGGGCATGCCGGTGTGCTGGGAAATGAACAGGCGGACAGATTGGCTGGCTCTGCAGAACTTGGTGGAGTATTGATACATGACAAGGCAGACGTGGTTGCGGCCTTGTGGGAGCACGTGCACACCTCGGAGGAGCAAATGGATTACCATGGTCTGGCAAGAATGAGACAACGAGGAGTGACGAGGGGATCTGGCCGACGCTCAACGCTCAGAGAAAAGGCGAGACGGACTTATAATCAGATTGCTACTGGTACTATTAGTGTTGTAACTCTTCGCTGGCTGCTGAGGATGGGGACGGAGCACTTATGGGAATGCACCGAATGCTGTGATGTCGATTCCTAAATCAATCAATCAAATCAATCAATCCGTACAACTGCATGCATCAGAAATAAGGAGAACAAAGAGAAGGAAAATACAAATACACAAATCACAAATAAACATTAATTAGCCGCAAATTAGAAGGATTAAATGGTATGACAGAATCATCAAAGTGGAGCTCAGGGAGATAACTACAGTGAACCAAGAGGTGAAGAAGGAGACATTGGCAGTAGATACGACAGGACAGACAGAAAACCTGAGAATACTATAAATAGACAGGTCTCTGCCTGTAATATCACTTTTTTTCGCATATCCTATACAGGACATTGCAGTCAACACCGGCATTTTTTTTTCTAGCTGCTGGTGATGTCTTGGCAAGATTACGCTCAGTAGTTTGCCTTTGCTTTCTGAGTGACCGAGCTCACATACCCCCGTAAGTAACCAACGCGGCGCGATCCGCTACTGAATCTCCCGCAGCTACGTTACTTACGAGAATATACGGGATTACGGAGAAAGTCGCTAACGCCTTCGCCAGGGAGGTCGAGGTAATACCACTTTTTTATGTATGTGTGTTCGCGTATCCTTTACAGGACATCGCTGTCAACATCAGCATCTTTCAGCTGATTGTTGATTTCTTGGCAAGATTACGCTCAGTAGTTTGCCATTGCTTTCTGAGCTACCGGCTCACATACCCCTAAGTTACCGACGCGGAGAGAACCGCTACCAATTCTCGCGCAACGTCACGTTACTTACGAGAGTATACGAGATTACGAAGAAAGTCGTGTAACCTCTAGACCAGGTAGACCGGCGTAATACCACTAACTAAGCAAACAAAATAGAGGAAGATCCACAAATACATGGAGAAGGCAAGTTGGGGCAGAAATAAATAATAATAGCAGTGCGTGGACAGGTCTGCTAAGGATAGAATGGGTTGGGGTGAGTTTGTTGTGCTCATTTGACCCAATGGGAGATAACAGACGAATGAAGACGAACAACAATGACTTGCAACTGTTCAGTAAGGCGTCAGGAAGAGTCATTCTTTTTCTTCTTCTGCGTTCATCCGGAGTGTTTCTTTTTCGGGCGTGATTGCGTTGTTTACAGCAGAGCTGCGATACTTGCACCTTTCGGCCGACACATCCGACTTCTGCGGGCATTCGTTGACCGGGTTAATCTTCCCGGGTAGAGTCAATCTGGTACCAGAATGTGTTTTGTGCACAGTTCCCTGCATCTGGACAGTGTGCTGGGATCTGTTGGCAATGAAATACCTGAAATCTGCTGGGATCTGTCGACAATGAAATTCCTTAAACCTGCTGGAATCTGTTGATAATGAAATACCTGAAACATTCTGGGATCGGTTGACAATGAAATACTAAAAGATGGTGGGATCTGTTGACAATGAAATACCTGAAAGCTGCTGGGATCTGTTGACAATGAAATACCTGAAACCTGCTAGAATACCTGAAACATGCTGGGATCGGTTGACAATGAAATACATTAAACCTGCTCGGATCTGTTGACAATAAAATACCTGAAACATGCTGGGATCTGTTGACAATGAAATACATGAAAGCTGCTGGGATCTGTTGACAATGAAATACCTTAAACCTGCTGGGAACGTTTGACAATGAAATACCTCTAACCTGCTGGAATCTGTTGACAAAGACATACACGAAACGTGCTGGGATCTGTGGACAAAGACATACATGAAACGTGCTGGAATCTGTGGACAACGACATACATGAAACATGCTGGAATCTGTTAACAATGAAATACCTGAAAACTGTGAAGGAAACACTGTCAGTCTAGACCTAACCCCAGTCTGTCTGTGGGTTTTGTGTTGAAGCATGATCTGCTACATGCCAGTATTCCTCTCCACGGGTGTGAAGTCTGGCCATCTTGGATTAGTTGCAAATCCTTTACAGGACGTCCAACATTTTCTGGCTGTTTCTAATTCCTGGGCAAGTTTTACGTTCATCATCTACTCCTAGTAGTTTGCCATAGCTTTCTGAGAGACTATCACTTATACCATTGTATGTAAACCAACGCAAGGCGGTCTGCTGCCTCATCGCCCACAGCTGTGTTTCGAACGCGGTATGCGAGATTACGAATTGCATTCGTTTCTCCTTCGCCACAGAGCCGGCTCCATCGCAGACACGGGTAATGAAACAGAGGCTTGTGTGTATGTTGCCTACATTAACAGTGTAGGCCGACTAAGTCTCTGCCTGGGTGAAAGACCATCAACAAAATACTATTTATGAGAGGGACAAGATCAGATTGGAATCAAAGAACTAGAGACAATGATTGTAGATGGGTCACACACTGAGTGTGTGAGACGTCAAATGGTGCGTGATGGTGGAAATGACCATATGTTCACATGCACCCATTATAGACGAAAATGTACCTCATAAATTAGTCTGTTCAGTCATATTCGCGACCGCCATGGGATTTAGTTACCATGCCTATTTTAAACCACATGTAGCAATCTATTGTCTGTCAAGACGGCAAGGTGACAGCACATAGATTCTGGAGTACACATTTAGTCCTGATTAGTCCTACATAGTTCTCTATGCTGAGATTCTCCTTTTGTGATCTTGTGGAGACGACACAAGATCTAGCAACGCTAGATTTCATTAGCAAAATAGCAAGTGAAATGATTCGGACACATAACTAGGTCACCAACTGACAGTATACCACTACAAGCAATGATGCACGGACCAATTGGAACCAGAAGAAGAGACTGACCATGTAAACCAGGGGTGGCCAACACGAGCCCCGCCAAGTGAGAAACGAAGATGTGGTCGAAGCTGTAGCACGCTTGCTTGTTTACTTTAATTAACAAAAAATAAAAATTAAATATTAGGTGCGTGGCCCGGCAGGAAGTATTATTTCTAAAATTTGGCCCGCCTGCTGAAAAAATTGGCCACCCCTGATGTAAACGATGGACAGAGGGAATAACAGAGTCCATGGAAATATCACTACATGAAGCCCACAAACGGGTACTCTCCCGCTGTTTGTAATTCACCTCGACACCGCAAGATACAAGAGCAGCAAGGTGCGATGATAATGAGATGTGTGGGGACGACTGGAGCATTTATGTATAGTCACACGCATGTCCCGATGACGTCACGTACGTCACGTGGCCAGCCGATTCGACTGTGAATAAACACTTCATTTATGTATCTTTTACTTTTACTGTTGTGCCTTCAACAATATTTCATATCCTTAATATGTATGTATCCAAATTACCGGACATTTCAAAAGAAGAACTCCGGTGCAGGGCAGGTGTTAAAGCAGGACAAGTGAGGTTATTTTCTTTTCAGAAGAGTTTCGAGACCAGAAAGGGAAGAGGGTTGGATCACAGCAGGCAGGAGGAAGGCTGGATCACAATAGGCAGAGCTCTACAAATTGACACTCATTGTATGAATTGTATCGACGTTAATATTACCAGGACGTTTTCCATAGCAGCCATTTTAAAGATGTCTTTGCCATTCATTTGTGAACACGAAACATCGGCCATGCATCAACACCCTTTATATCTACTTCCTTCTTCTCCTTCTGTGAGCGCTAAATAATACTATGTGTGTTTATTTATGTAACTGTGTCAGTGGCCTCAACGGGTTCTCCAATTGATTTCCTTTATCAATTACTCGTTTAGTTGCATAATTCCAGGCAATCTTTGCCGGAGTCCCTTTGAAAAATGAATAACATATCTTCATAAATAGTGTTGTTATAAAACAGACTCATGAAAGAGCTAGGGTAAGCAAGGGGTAAAATAAGCCGTCAATATTCATGTGTGAAGAATGTTGGGGTGGAAAAAAAAACCCGAAACAAATTTCAGTGTTGTTAAAAGAACTGAAGAAAATATACTGAAGCATAACCGAGGAAAGACTTATTTGTATTTGGATAATAACTTCGTAATATCTTGACTTGTATTTTTGTTATTTTTATTTATTTATTTTTTATTTGTTTCCTCGCCTTGAACCCGAGCATAGTCCATCCACATGCTTCTACCAGTAGTTGTTGTTACCTTAGGGGGTTCATTTGACTGATGTTTGCATGTGGACTACCTTCCCTATTACCAGTGTGTTCCCCCCCCGCCCTCCTCACCACTTACACCGATCCAATTAGGCAAACTCACTCCGAATTTTGAGGTAGTTTTAGTTTTCGTCCTCAAGTCAAGGACGAGATGTCGACATTTAAGTCCAACTGACCAGTGTATGGGTTGAATCCCCTTCCTCGCCATCAGCGCACCGAAAGTTAGTTTAATAGTACGCGCTCTGACCCTCTCGATCATGTTGACTTCCATTTATATCCTGCCGGTGTAGGGGGTACATCTCAAATCTCGCCATCAACGAATCGGGAATTTTAGAGTGGGTGATCATATTGTTTAGACCTCATCAACGTGCTGCAAAGAAATATAGCAGTATCACATACCCAGTACACCTGACGTCTTGCAGACACATATAGCAGTATCACATACCCAGTACACCTGACGTCTTGCAGACACATATAGCAGTATCACATACCCAGTACACCTGACGTCTTGCAGACACATATAGCAGTATCACATACCCAGTACAACCTGACGTCTTGCAGACACATATAGCAGTATCACATACCCAGTACACCTGACGTCTTGCAGACACATATAGCAGTATCACATACCCAGTACACCTGACGTCTTGCAGACACATATAGCAGTATCACATACCCAGTACACCTGACGTCTTGCAGACACATATAGCAGTATCACATACCCAGTACACCTGACGTCTTGCAGACACATATAGCAGTATCACATACCCAGTACACCTGACGTCTTGCAGACACATATAGCTGTATCACATACCCAGTACAAATGACGTCTTGCAGACACATATAGCAGTATCACATACCCAGTACACCTGACGTCTTGCAGACACATATAGCAGTATCACATACCCAGTACACCACCTGACGTCTTGCAGACACATATAGCAGTATCACATACCCAGTAAACCTGACGTCTTGCAGACACATATAGCAGTATCACATACCCAGTACACCTGACGTCTTGCAGACACATATAGCAGTATCACATACCCAGTACACCTGACGTCTTGCACACACATATAGTAGTACCACATACCCAGTACACCTGACGTCTTGCACACACATATAGCAGTATCACATACCCAGTACACCTGACGTCTTGCAGACACATATAGCAGTATCACATAACCAGTACACCTGACGTCTTGCAGACACATATAGCAGTATCACATACCCAGTACACCTGACGTCTTGCAGACACATATAGCAGTATCACATACCCAGTACACCTGACGTCTTGCAGACACATATAGCAGTATCACATACCCAGTACACCTGACGTCTTGCAGACACATATAGCAGTATCACATACCCCAGTACACCTGACGTCTTGCAGACACATATAGCAGTATCACATACCCAGTACACACTGACGTCTTGCAGACACATATAGCAGTATCACATACCCAGTACACCTGACGTCTTGCAGAAACATACAGCAGTATCACATACCCAGTACACCTGACGTCTTGCAGACACATATAGCAGTATCACATACCCAGTACACCTGACGTCTTGCAGACACATATAGCAGTATCACATACCCAGTACACCTGACGTCTTGCAGACACATATAGCTGTATCACATACCCAGTACAAATGACGTCTTGCAGACACATATAGCAGTATCACATACCCAGTACACCTGACGTCTTGCAGACACATATAGCAGTATCACATACCCAGTACACCTGACGTCTTGCAGACACATATAGCAGTATCACATACCCAGTACACCTGACGTCTTGCAGAAACATATAGCAGTATCACATACCCAGTACACCTGACCGTCTTGCAGACACATATAGCAGTATCACATACCCAGTACACCTGACGTCTTGCAGACACATATAGCAGTATCACATACCCAGTACACCTGACGTCTTGCAGACACATATAGCTGTATCACATACCCAGTAACAAATTGACGTCTTGCAGACACATATAGCAGTATCACATACCCAGTACACCTGACGTACTTGCAGACACATATAGCAGTATCACATACCCAGTACACCACCTGACGTCTTGCAGACACATATAGCAGTATCACATACCCAGTAAACCTGACGTCTTACAGACACATATAGCAGTATCACATACCCAGTACACCTGACGTCTTGCAGACACATATAGCAGTATCACATACCCAGTACACCTGACGTCTTGCACACACATATAGTAGTACCACATACCCAGTACACCTGACGTCTTGCACACACATATAGCAGTATCACATACCCAGTACACCTGACGTCTTGCGACACATATAGCAGTATCACATAACCAGTACACCTGACGTCTTGCAGACACATATAGCAGTATCACATACCCAGTACACCTGACGTCTTGCAGACACATATAGCAGTATCACATACCCAGTACACCTGACGTCTTGCAGACACATATAGCAGTATCACATACCCAGTACACCTGACGTCTTGCAGACACATATAGCAGTATCACATAACCCAGTACACCTGACGTCCTTGCAGGACACATATAGCAGTATCACATACCAGTACACCTGACGTCTTGCAGGACACATATAGCAGTACCCATACCCAGTACACCTGACGTCTTGCAGACACATAAGCAGTATCACATACCCAGTACACTGACGTCTTGCAGACACATATAGCCAGTATCACATACCCAGTACACCCTGACGTCTTGCAGACACATATAGCAGTATACATACCCAGTACACCTGACGTCTTGCAGACACATATAGCAGTATCACATACCCAGTACACCGACGTCTTGCAGACACATATAGCAGTATCACATACCTCAGGACACCTGACGTCTTGCAGACACATATAGCAGTATCACATACCCAGTACACCTGACGTCTTGCAGACACATATAGCAGTATCACATACCCAGTACACCTGACGTCTTGCAGACACATATAGCAGTATCACATACCCAGTACACCTGACGTCTGCAGACACATATAGCAGTATCACATACCCAGTACAACCTGACGTCTTGCAGACACATATAGCAGTATCACATACCCAGTACACCTGACGTCTTGCAGACACATATAGCAGTATCACATACCCAGTACACCTGACGTCTTGCAGACACATATAGCAGTATCACATACCCAGTACACCTGACGTCTTGCAGACACATATAGCAGTATCACATAACCCAGTACACCTGACGTCTTGCAGACACATATAGCAGTATCACATACCCAGTACACCTGACGTCTTGCAGACACATATAGCAGTACTCACATACCCAGTACACCTGTCGTCTTGCAGACACATATAGCAGTATCACATACCCAGTACACCTGATGTCTTGCAGACAACATATAGCAGTATCACATACCCAGTACACCTGACGTCTTGCAGACACATATAGCAGTATCACATACCCAGTACACCTGACGTCTTGCAGACACATATAGCAGTATCACATACCCAGTACACCTGACGTCTTGCAGACACATATAGCAGTATCACATACCCGTACACCTGACGTCTTGCAGACACATATAGCAGTATCACATACCCAGTACACCTGACGTCTTGCAGACACATATAGCAGTATCACATACCCAGTACACCTGACGTCTTGCACACACATATAGCAGTATCACATACCCAGTACACCTGACGTCTTGCACACACATATAGCAGTATCACATACCCAGTACACCTGACGTCTTGCACACACATATAGCAGTATCACATACCCAGTACACCTGACGGTCTTGCACACATATATAGCAGTACCACATACCCAGTACACCTGACTAGGGAATGCGTGTGTGGGTGGGGAGAGGTGTGTGGTGTGTTGGTTGGGATATTGTGTGAGTGAGGTATGTGTGTGTGGGGTGGGGGATTTTTGTGGTGTATGAGTGGGGGTATGTTGGGGTGGATGGGTAAGGGTATCTGTGTGGGTGTGGGTGGGAATATTGTGTGATATCTGGGTGGGGGATATGTGTTGTGGTGTAAGTGGGGATGTGTTGGTGAGGGATATATGTGTGTGTGGTGCGTGGGTTGGGAATAGTGCGTGGTAGGGGGTGTATGTGATGTGCGGGTGGGGGATTGCGTGGTGGGGGTTTAGGTTAAGGCACATGTGTGGGTGGGTGGAAGTTGTATATGTGGGTGGTGGGGTGTGTGTGTGTGGATTGGGGATGTATGGGTGGTTAGGTGATGTGTGTGTGTGGGTGGGAGGGGGGGGGGGGGGGGTAGGGACATGTCAGTTGGTGGGGATGTGTGTGTATGGTTTGGGGATGTGTGAGTGAATGTGCGATGTGTGGGTTGGTGGGGGATTGTGTGCATGGGTGGGGATATGTTGTCGATGGAGATGTGGCTAAGGGATGGGGTTGGTTTGAGGTGTGGGGTGGGGAGAGGATGTGTGGGTTAAGATGTGGAATGGGGCGTGGGATGTGTGGGTTGGTGGGGGAATGTTTGTGGGTGGCGAGTGTGTTTTGGTTGGGGGATCAGGTGAGGGCAGTGTGGGGGGGGATGGGTCGGTTGGTGGGGTATGTATGTGTCCCTTGGTGTGCGTGTGTGTGGGTAGGTGGGAGGTGTTTATGTGTCCCTTGGGGCGCGTGTGTGTGGGTAAGTGGGGTTGTGTGGGTTGGGTGATGTATGGATAGGTGGGGGATGGGCTTCATAACATGGTAATTAGCCTGTTTATGTTTACAACATTCATTTCACAATGTTTTTTTTTCTTCCCATGTAATGTATAAGCTCTTGATGAAAGAAAGACGAGTGATTGAAAGGGGCCCAATGTAAGACGGGCCTGCGCGCCCAATTTGTGACCCTAATAAAGTTGATTTGATTTGATTTGATTTGACGTCTTGCACACACATATAGCAGTACCACATACCCAGTACACCTGACGTCTTGCAGACACATATAGCAGTATCACATTCCCAGTACACCTGACGTCTTGTAGACACATATAGCAGTATCACATACCCAGTACACCTGACGTCTTGCAGACACATATAGCAGTATCACATACCCAGTACACCTGACGTCTTGCAGACACATATAGCAGTATCACATACCCAGTACACCTGACGTCTTGCAGACACATATAGCAGTATCACATACCCAGTACACCTGACGTCTTGCAGACACATATAGCAGTATCACATACCCAGTACACCTGACGTCTTGCAGACCATATAGCAGTATCACATACCCAGTACACCTGACGTCTTGCAGACACATATAGCAGTATCACATACCCAGTACACCTGACGTCTTGCAGACACATATAGCAGTATCACATACCCAGTACACCTGACGTCTTGCAGACACATATAGCAGTATCACATACCCAGTACACCTGACGTCTTGCAGACACATATAGCAGAATCACATACCCAGTACACCTGACGTCTTGCAGACACATATAGCAGTATCACATACCCAGTAACCCTGACGTCTTGCAGACACATATAGCAGTATCACATACCCAGCACCCTGACGTCTTGCAGACACATATAGCAGTATCACATACCCAGTACACCTGACGTCTTGCAGACACATATAGCAGTATCACATACCCAGTACACCTGACGTCTTGCAGACACATATAGCAGTATCACCATACCCAGTACACCTGACGTCTTGCAGACACATATAGCGTATCACATACCCAGTACAACCTGACGTCTTGCCGGACACATATAGGCAGTATCACATACCCAGTTACACCTGACGTCTTGCAGACACATATAGCGTAATCACATACCCCAGTACACCTGACGTCTTGCAGACACATATAGCAGTATCACATACCCAGTATACACCTGACGTCTTGACAGACACAGATAGCAGTATCACATACCCAGTACACCTGACGTCTTGCAGACACATATAGCAGTATCACATACCCAGTACACCTGACGTCTTGCAGACACAATATAGTTAGTACCACATACCCAGTACACCTGACGTCTTGCAACACATATAGCAGTATCACATACCCAGTACACCTGACGTCTTGCAGACACATATAGCAGTATCACATACAACCAGTACACCTGACGTCTTGCAGACACATATAGCAGTATCACATACCCAGTACACCCTGACGTCTTGCAGACACATATAGCAGTATCACATACCCAGTACACCTGACTCTTGCAGACACATATAGCAGTATCACATACCCAGTACACCTGACGTCTTGCAGACACATATAGCAGTATCACATACCCAGTACACCTGACGTCTTGCAGACACATATAGCAGTATCACATACCCAGTACACCTGACGTCTTGCAGAAACATATAGCAGTATCACATACCCAGTTCGACAGTCTTGCAGACACATATGCAGTATCACATACCCAGTACACCTGACGTCTTGCAGACACATATAGCAGTATCACATACCCAGTACACATACACTGACGTCCTTGCAGACACATATAGCTGTATCACATACCCAGTTTTACAATACAGACGATCTTAACAAAACAGACCTACCATATACACGTTTGCAACAATACCCTACACCCTGACGTCTTGCAGACAATATAGCAGTATCACATACCCAGACACACCTGACGTCTTGCAGACACATATAGCAGGATCACATACCCAGTACAACCTGACGTCTTGCAGACACATATAGCAGTATCACATACCCAGTACACCTGGACGTCTTTGCAGACACATATAGCAGTATCACATACCCAGTACAACCTGACGTCTTGCAACACATATAGCAGTAGCACATACCCAGTACACTGACGTCTTGCAGACACATATAGCAGTATCACATACCCAGTACACCTGACGTCTTGCAGACACATATAGCAGTATCACATACCCAGTACACCTGACGTTCTTGCAGACACATATAGCAGTTATCACATACCCAGTACAACCTGACGTCTTGCAGACACATATAGCAGTATCACATACCCAGTACACCTGACGTCTTGCAGACACATATAGCAGTATCACATACCCAGTACACCTGACCTTAGACACATATATTACATACCATCACAGCTCAAAATAGCAGTACACATACCCAGTACCCTGACGTCTTGCAGACACATATAGCATAACCACATACCCTACACTATTCAGACACATAGTACCACATACCCGTACACCTGACGTCTTGCAGACACTATCAGTACACATACCAGTAACCTGACTCTTGCAGCCAATAAGCTATCACATACCCATACACCTGACGTCTTGCAGACACATATAGCAGTATCACATACCCTACACTGACGTCTTGCAGACACATATGCAGTATCACATACCCATACACCTGACGTCTTGCACACATATAGCGTACATACCCAGTACACTGCGCTTGCAGCACATATAGCAGTATCCATACCCATAACCTGCGTCTTGCAGACACATATAGCAGTATCACATACCCAGTACACCTGACGTCTTGCAGACACATATAGCGTATCACATACCCATACACCTGACGTCTTGCAGACACATATAGCAGTATCATACCCAGTACACCTTTTAACAATAGCAGTATCACATACCCAGTACACCTGACGTCTTGCAGCAAACAAACAATACCCCGTACACCATTTAAAACCCAGTTTTCCCAAACCCCGACGTCTTGCAGACACATATAGCAGTACAAACCCAAACCCCCCGCCACAATTTTTGAGTACCACAACCCATACACCTGACTGGGGGGCTTGGGGTAAGGGGGTTTTGGGGGTTTGGGTTGGGGGTATTTTGGGGGGATTTTTTGGGGGGTTTGGGGGGGGTTTTTGGGGTATATGGGGGATGGGGTGGATTTAAAGGGGATCTTTTGGGGGGGGGGTTTGGGAATTGGGGGGGGGGGGATTTTGGGGGTTTTAATGGGGGGTTTGGGAATATAGTTTTGGGGGCTGGGTTGGGAAAAATGCGGGGATTTATGTATGGGGGGGGGGGGGGGGGGGGGGGGGGGGGGGGGGGGGGGGGGGGGGGGGGGGGGGGGGGGGGGGGGGGGGGGGGGGGGGGGGGGGGGGGGGGGGGGGGGGGGGGGGGGGGGGGGGGGGGGGGGGGGGGGGGGGGGGGGGGGGGGGGGGGGGGGGGGGGGGGGGGGGGGGGGGGGGGGGGGGGGGGGGGGGGGGGGGGGGGGGGGGGGGGGGGGGGGGGGGGGGGGGGGGGGGGGGGGGGGGGGGGGGGGGGGGGGGGGGGGGGGGGGGGGGGGGGGGGGGGGGGGGGGGGGGGGGGGGGGGGGGGGGGGGGGGGGGGGGGGGGGGGGGGGGGGGGGGGGGGGGGGGGGGAAAAAAAAAAAAAAAAAAAAAAAAAAAAAAAAAAAAAAAAAAAAAAAAAAAAAAAAAAAAAAAAAAAAAAAAAAAAAAAAAAAAAAAAAAAAAAAAAAAAAAAAAAAAAAAAAAAAAAAAAAAAAAAAAAAAAAAAAAAAAAAAAAAAAAAAAAAAAAAAAAAAAAAAAAAAAAAAAAAAAAAAAAAAAAAAAAAAAAAAAAAAAAAAAAAAAAAAAAAAAAAAAAAAAAAAAAAAAAAAAAAAAAAAAAAAAAAAAAAAAAAAAAAAAAAAAAAAAAAAAAAAAAAAAAAAAAAAAAAAAAAAAAAAAAAAAAAAAAAAAAAAAAAAAAAAAAAAAAAAAAAAAAAAAAAAAAAAAAAAAAAAAAAAAAAAAAAAAAAAAAAAAAAAAAAAAAAAAAAAAAAAAAAAAAAAAAAAAAAAAAAAAAAAAAAAAAAAAAAAAAAAAAAAAAAAAAAAAAAAAAAAAAAAAAACCCCCAGTACACCTGACGTCTTGCACACACATATAGCAGTATCACATACCCAGTAACCTGACTCTTGCAGACACATATAGCAGTATCACATAACCGTACACCTGACGTCTTGCAGACACATATAGCAGTATCACATACCCAGTACAAACCCGACGTCTTGCAGACACATATAGCAGTATCACATACCCAGTACACCTGACGTCTTGCAGACACATATAGCAGTATCACATACCCAGTACACCTGACGTCTTGCAGACACATATAGCAGTATCACATACCCAGTACACCTGACGTCTTGCAGACACATATAGCAGTATCACATACCCAGTACACCTGACGTCTTGCAGACACAATAGCAGTACCACATACCCAGTACACCTGACGTCTTGCAGACACATATAGCAGTACCACATACCCCGTACACCTGACGTCTTGCAGACACATATAGCAGTACCACATACCCAGTACACCTGACGTCTTGCAGACACATATAAACAGTATCACATACCCAGTACACCTGACGTCTTGCAGACACATATAGCAGTATCACATACCCAGTACACCTGACGTCTTGCAGACACATATAGCAGTATCACATACCCAGTACACCTGACGTCTTGCAGACACATATAGCAGTATCACATACCCAGTACACCCGACGGCTTGCAGACACATATAGCAGTATCACATACCCAGTACACCTGACGTCTTGCAGACACATATAGCAGTATCACATACCCAGTACACCTGACGTCTTGCAGACACATATAGCAGTATCACATACCCAGTACACCTGACGTCTTGCAGACACATATAGCAGTATCACTACCCAGTACACCTGACGTCTTGCAGACACATATAGCAGTATCACATACCCAGTACACCTGACGTCCTTGCAGACACATATAGCAGTATCACATACCCAGTACACCTGACGTCTTGCAGACACTATAGCAGTATCACATACCCAGTACACCTGACGTCTTGCAGACACATATAGGCAGTATCACATACCCAGTACACCTGACGTCTTGCGACACATATAGCAGTATCACATACCCAGTACACCTGACGTCTTGCAGACACATATAGCAGTATCACATACCCAGTACACCTGTACGTCTTGCAGACACATATAGCAGTATCACATACCCAGTACACCTGACGTCTTGCAGACACATATAGCAGTATCACATACCCAGTACACCTGACGTCTTGCAGACACATATAGCAGTATCACATACCCAGTACACCTGACGTCTTGCAGACACATATAGCAGTATCACATACCCAGTACACCTGACGTCTTGCAGACACATATAGCAGTATCACATACCCAGTACACCTGACGTCTTGCAGACACATATAGCAGTATCACATACCCAGTACACCTGACGTCTTGCAGACACATATAGCAGTATCACATACCCAGTACACCTGACGTCTTGCACACACATATAGCAGTATCACATACCCAGTACACCTGACGTCTTGCACACACATATAGCAGTATCACATACCCAGTACACCTGACGTCTTGCACACACATATAGCAGTATCACATACCCAGTACACCTGACGTCTTGCACACACATATAGCAGTATCACATACCCAGTACACCTGACGTCTTGCACACATATATAGCAGTACCACATACCCAGTACACCTGACTAGGGAATGCGTGTGTGGGTGGGGAGAGGTGTGTGGTGTGTTGGTTGGGGATATTGTGTGAGTGAGGTATGTGTGTGTGGGTGGGGGATTTTTGTGGTGTATGAGTGGGGGTATGTGGGGTGGATGGGTAAGGGT
>JACEFZ010014580.1:85000-87930 GCA_014155875.1 Cepaea nemoralis
TCTTTTCATACCCAGTTTTTCTAGAACCTCTGTATTTGATTGTTTTTGTTTCCATGAAATACGACATATTCTTCTGTGTATCCACATCTCCAGGACCTCTATTCGACTATTCGATTATTCCACTGTATTTGTCCAGGCTGCTGTGTCACATACAGTAGTACTAGCGCTGTACACAATTTAAATAATAGGGCATAACCACATTAACATCCAGAAATGGCGAAGGATGGTGTTCAAATGTAAGGAAGTTGGACGTGATATCCATTGTCCAAGTCCATTTGAGAAAAGAAAAAAAGAACGAAACTTTCCACCTTGTCGCAACCAGCCCATGTGGCATCGGTTATTGTACTGATGGTTCATGGTGCGATGTAAGTTTGTTTATCTCTTTGCGCCAGTGTTGGCTGGCTTATCTTGTTGACGATTCTATGCCTGTAACGTCAGCTGGAGGAGTTTTTGGCCGGCAAGTTTTTCATTTGTGTCTTTTTTAGGCAGCTTCTTCTGTCAGTGTTGCCTTCTGGTTCGTCTGATGTTGCTTTCTTGTAGTTTCCCCCTGGTGAATTTGTCAGCATTTTGTCTATCTTCTTCGGTCTAGTCAGGTAATCTGCAAATGATGAAGTTAGGTGTGAATTTATATACGAATGCTGAAAACATCATGGGCAGCCAACATTGGTAATCTCAATGTGTTGAAAGACGTAAAGACACAAAGACATTCATTCATTTAATCATCAGCATATCCTTTGCAGAACCTCGCTTCCACAACAGCCGTCCGGAAAAAAATCTCGGTCATAATCAAGATGCCCCGCTTCCGATACACTTATCTGGAGATCATCTGCCACATCCTGCACTCATCTTCTTTTTGGCCTTCCTCTTTCTCTCTTCCCGGGAATATACCCCTCCATGATTGTTCTCTCCAAACTTTCATGACGTTTCAAGTGACCAAAATTCAATGTTCTTTGTTTATCGTCTTTAGTAGCCAACCTTCTTCTATATTCAGCTCTTGTCGTATGGATTCATGTGTTCCTTTCTTTACCAAAGATATTCTTAGAACCCGTCTATAACATTTATATTCAAAGGACATTTATGCGCTGCTCAGCTTGTTTAGTAAGGTGATTGTTGTAATGGAAAAAAATGTATGCTCTTAACAAACATCTTTTGTAGGTCTATCTGTCCCACGCGACAATTTATTCATTTGATACAAATACAACTTATCACAAATCGCAGACAGCAGAGCACATACTCCAGGATTGCCCAAACTACAACATATCCAGGCGAACCTTCTGGCCTAGAGAGACAACAGTGGAAGATAAACTCTTTGGACCGCTGAATGAACTAAAAAAGACTGTTAGATTCATTCAAGAGACAACATTGCAGTTATAAACATAATTTAGGCGAACGAAAGAAGAAGAAGAAGAATCACAAACGTCAGAAAAAGGCAGCAGTCGATTGATGATCACATTGAGACAAGAAAATAAGCTGGAACATGCTGTAACAACTGGAAAGATTTAAGGAAATTCAAGGGAACTAACTAACTGCATGGAATGTAACAAGCTCCGGCTAATTCTGTCCCCGTATTCCGACTCATTCCTTTTCTACTTGGGGATTACATGCTTGGCTTGTTTTTCATAGTCATAATTATACAAAGGGCTTTTTTACGTGATGGATCAAGGCCTTTGAGACGTGCCTCGGGAAGCGACTTCTGGATTATTTCAAATGTATCCCGGCAGACTAGCACCCAGCCACTTATATAATCTGTGTTATTACCATACCCGTGAACAAAAGTATGGTTTTCACATCATCCGAGCCGTATATTTATGTTATTTTGCATATCATATACCTTCTAGATTTCATCGTCAGTTATTTCCAAGAGAGTGCTGAAATGTTATCATCATCATCATGTGCCATATCGATAATCGTGGGCGGTCACGTTTCGCAATCTCACACAATCACCAGAGTCGTGGATCAGCTCCGTGTTCTTGTCTCGACTATGCCACGTGGCTAAACCATACAGATACTTACTTCTCTGCCTTGCCCTTATTCTTTTCTCCCCAATCTTGCCAGTTGTCACCAAGTTCTCTAACTTATTTAATGCCATATAGAACATGTATTGCTGTATGGCGGTGAATCATGGAATGTAAGTGAACACAGTAGGAAGATCGTGAAATCAACAAAGATGTGGTTCCTGAGACGAATGTTGCGAATTCCTTGGACTGCCAAATTAACTAACAAACATTGCCTGAAAGAGGCTAATGACATTAGAACAATGTGTACAACTTTAGGAAAGAGACAAAAAACATTCTTTGGGTCATGTGAAGAGAAAAGAAGCATTGTAAGACGTCACAACAACTGGAAAGATCAGTGAAAAGGGAGGCTGAGGCAGGCCGAGAGAAATGATGCTGGATGGACTGAGACGGTGGCATGGGGGAATATCATTAACAGAATTGATCCAGAAAAACCAAGGACCGAGATATGTGGAGAGACATGAATGACTTCGCCTGTTGGCACGGCATGTGATGATGATAATTATCAACACAACATAGATGACATATTAATGTAATATGGATTACCATACTTGCAGCATAATATATATTCACGGGTATACAGATTTGAAGACCTCAAATATACCATTAGGAATGTATATTCCATTTCCTTTATATTAGGTGTTTTTTTTTTTTTTTTTTTTTTTTTTTTGAAGAGGAGGGAGAGGGTGGGGTGAAGGGATGGGGTGGAGGTGGTATCTGATCACTCACATTCCACGATGAAGTATCAATAAGTGCTTCAGTATCCTCCCACAGATCTGTCTTTCTGTCGACACACACAAATATTATCTACTGCCTTAAGTACCTTGCGGACTGTACCTGAAGAATAATGCCGCCTGGCTACTGCAGACGCCGCGAACTGTGCAGGTTAGGGCTTTCTTTTTGCCCCCGACAGAA
>JACEFZ010014581.1:0-12500 GCA_014155875.1 Cepaea nemoralis
GATGTTACACAAACATTAGATCTGTTCTTAATTTGAAGCTTGGATACAGATGACATTCACTGTTTCTAACCAGGGAAATGTGAATTTCACCGATATTTTATCTTGTCATATTTTGTAATTTAATTTCCGTCGCTATTTTGTGTTTTTGTAATGTTGTCGTGTGGCCGAAATGATAAACGCAAAAAGAAAACAGAATAGCGGTTCAACTCAGATGACGGCTATAAGCTGGGCTTGAACGATGACATCAGAAAGCAATGGCACGCTACATGACGTAAAATTGTTTAGAAAATCAACTTGGAGGTGAACGCGACATCCTTCAAAGGACACGCAATATGTATGTTGTCTTGTATTTGTGAAAGGGTCACCGTTGATTATAATCAGGGGAGACGACAATTGTAATACAAGATGTGGACCTAACAGAACAGACTACCTCCCTCTAAAAAAAGCAATGGAATAACTTTGGAGAACACACGCTAAACAAAAATGCAAAATAGTGAGTAACAATATCAAGACATAATAATCTAAAGAGAATTTTCGAAATCTCCCAGCAGGAGGTTAACAGACAAGAAGAGAAAGAAGGAAAGAAATAAATATTCAATAAACAAAAAAGATTTGTCGAACTCTGCTAGCAGGAGGTCCTCGGAGAAGAAAAATGAAGGAAATAGTTCATAAACAACAGCTGAAAGAGAATGCTTGCACTGTCATAATAGGAGGTCCATAGAGAGAAAGAAAGGGAAGCAAAGAGATAAATGTATAATAAATTAAAGAGAATTTTTGATTTCTTGTATGTGAGCCAGTCGCTCAGAAAGCAATGGCAAACTACTGAGCGTAATCATACCAAGAAAACAACAATCAGCTGAAAGATGCTGATGTTGACAGAATATGCAAAGGATATGCAAAAAAAAAAAAAAAAAAAAAGGAGGGGGGGGGGGGGGGGGGGGCGGGATTCCACAGACAAGAAGAAAAAGAAAGAAAAGAATGAATGCATAATAAAAGAAAGAGAATTTGTAGATCCTCGTAGCAGGCGGTTAACAGAGAAGGGAAAAAAAGAAGGAAAGGAACAAATATATAATTAGCGACAGAGAATCCCTAAACTATATAAACAGGAGGTCTACAGAGAAGAAGAGAAATAAGGAAAGGGATACATACTTACCGAAAGAGAATCGGGAACTCTCCCAACAGGAAATACCCAACCTTAGACAGGCCGAGTACATCTGACAGATATATCTGCGCCGCTGGGGGTCAAAGTACCCAAGACATTCCGCTACCGTTGTTGGAGGTCGCAGAACAAGAACTTCATCTTTCATCTGTAGTACAACTCATTTCTAAACTGACAAAAAGTGAATGATAGTAGACAACCGAACAATGGAAGCATTGAGATAGGGGAACGACACAGGAAACTTCTTTTTCTTTTCCTTCTCTTTCTCCATTTACCTCAGTGACGTGTTGGGGAAAGATGCAAGATCTTTCATGCCCTCTTTATAATGCTCTTTGTAAGTTGGTAATCATTTCTCTAAGGTTGGAATCTCCGTGGCGAAGTGGTCAAGCCGTTTGGCTCGGGCTCCGAAGGTTGTGGGTTCGATTCCGGGCCGCGTCTTTCGGTTTACGTGTTAAATTTTTCGGAGACTCCTGTGGGTCGTCGCTAGAGCTACGGAGTTCGTGCTTTGTGCGACGCTTTCCGCGCTGCGGAAAGAGACCGAGCCATATGGGATAAAACCCGGTGCAATGAAGTCGACCCTGTTGACTTTTAAGCGACTTTCTTTTTTTTTCCTCTAAGGTTGTTCTTGATACCATCACTCCATCTTTTACATGGTCTACCTTACCACAATGTAATATACAAGTAAATGGGAATATTCTTCAAAAAGTGAATAGGTACAATTATCTCGGAACAGTAATAACATCTGGTGGGAGATGCCTTGAAGAGATTAGAACAAGAATCGCCATGGCAAAAGTAGCCATTGGCAAGATGAAAAACATACTGACCAATAAAAAGATGACAATTGAAACGAGAAAAAGAGTGTTGAGATGCTACATAGAACCTCTACTTTTATATGGATGTGAAGCTTGGACAATGAGCAGTCAGGCTGAAAAACATCTGATGGCTGTAGAAATGTGGTTTCTGAGAAAAATGCAAAGAATATCATGGACAGCCAGAAAGACCAACTTGGTGACAACTGGTAAGATCGAGGGGAACAGACCAAGGGGAAGACCTAGAAGCAAGTACCTGGATGGCTTGGCCTTGTGGCATGGTCAAGACAGAAACACGGAGCTGATCCACGACTCTGGTGATCGAGTGAGATGGCAGAACATTACCGCCCACGCTTACCGGCATGTCACATGCTGAATGGATGGACCCCTTGCTCTGCATCCATTTTATTTCTTCAATGTGGCTCTTTGTGGCTGATGGTAACAGGGCATTCTTGTGTGATGGCCAAACCATTTAATCTGTTTTTTGTTTTAAAATATACTACATGTCTGGATACTTAATTAAAAACAACAAATTTAATGAAGTACATGACTGGTTAAATGCAACATGAAACTAAATGTCATGGCAGGGCAGACCAGGCCCTAAGCCTAGGCCGACAACTGGTCTGCGATGGAAGCTCCGACAGGCGGACAGTTAGAGCATCGCTTTACTTCTCCGGCAGCTTTTTCAGCTGGTCTTTTGCCAGAAGTATCGCTGTTACCTTTCCTCTGGAGTAAACAATGCAAGTCGAAAGAAGGATCATTATGCATGGACAACACATAGTGTCTAAATCCAGCCCTGGCTTTGTGCTATGAAGAGGTATAACTCCATTTTACAAATTATCTTCCATCTTGACGGCAGGGTGCAAATCAAACGTGGTTGGTTTCAGACCTAGTCGTTTACTAATTTCTTCATTCCTAATTCTATCTCTGACATTTATTCCAACAGCTCTTCAAAGGCATCTCTGTTGTTATGCTCATGCGCCCATTAGTCACAGTAAGCGTGCATGGTTGACATGGTACAGAAAACATAAGGAGGAAACAGGAGAAGGATGAGATGGCGGAAAATCATTATGCATGTAACAGAAGAAGAAAAAAAAAACTCAGAGGGATACACGTTGTCCCAAAGTCTTTGCAGCAGATAAATTACGTTAGTTACATATCCTTTACAGGTTGTCGCAGTCAACCTCAGCATTGTTTGGCTGTTTGTGATTTCTTGACAAGTTTACATTCAGTAGTTTGCCATTGCGTTCATATACAGATAACACCTTTAAAACAAGATGGATAATTATCTGTTACGAGTATCAACAGAATAACAATAAACACCATTAAGCACGTTAAAACTGTCAAAACTGTCAATATAATACCTTGCGGTGTATGGCATAGGGGTCTTTGAGCCTGAGGAATTAAGGCCGCCTGGCTAGTGCAGTTGCCGCGAACTGTGCAGGTTACGATTGGGTACAGTAGGGAGAGGTTTTGAAGTCTGCTCTCGACGTTCACAATGGGAGTTAAAGAATGGCCACTTATACATCCGTGCACTCAGGCCTAGAGCACATGATGCTTCTAACTTTTCCCATTCCCGCGGTAGAATCCCGCCACTGTTAGCGATGCTGGTGGTACATAGTTACAGGAGGAAAGTGAGCGATGGTACTTTACATCTTATATATAAAAGGTGATCTCCGTCTGTCCATATGTCCTTTATGCGCTCGCGAACGGCCCATCCGATTAAGATGAAATTTTCTACACGTCTTCCTTTCATTCCAGCGCAGCCCACTGTCATATTTTTTTAGTGTGAAATCGGCTGCTTACCCAATATTATTTAATTTTCCATTTTTCATTATAATTTCATATATCTCAGGGGACTTAACTATGTAAAAGTTATTTCAAGGGGCATAACTTTTCTGTATAACTTATAGTCATATTGTGGCATCGTTTTCAAAGATTTATAAACTCTTTGTCCATAGTTATGTACCGGCATATGAGTTATAATAAATAATGATACAATCTGTAAGGCATTTTCAAAGTTTTCATAAAAATAATGCATAATGCATAACATTGTAACTCATCTTTTTTTGCTTAAAGAATGAATAAATAATAGTTACCTTATCTCTATCAAGTTTGAAGATTTTATATTTCTTTACACTGTCGCCAACTCTAAGAAGACATGGAACAACTTCAGCCATTATTAAATCTACAGGCATATGCGTTATATTCCTCCTCCTCCTCTCCCCTCCTCCACCTCCTACCCTCTTCCTCTTCTCCTCCCCCTCCTCCCTCTCCCTCCTCCATCCTCCTCTTCTCTCTTTCTCCTCCTCCTCCCTCCTCCTCCCTCTTCCTCCTCCCAGCTCCTACTCCTCCTTTTTCTTCTTCTTCTGCTGCTGCTGCCGCTGCTCCATTTACCCAAGTTAATTGTTGGGGAAGATGTAAAGATCTTTCAAGTGCTCTTTCTAATGCTTTTTGTAAGTTGGTCTTCGTTTATCTAAGGTTGTTCTAACTGCAACCAATAAATGATTAGACAGACAGACAGACAGACAGACAGACAGACAGACAGACAGACAGACAGTCGGGAACGGGAACTTATATGACTACTCATATGAATTAAATGAGATGCTCCCCATCAGGGGCTGGGCGAAGCCGGGCCGGATCAGACAGATAGACAGACAGATAGACAGACAGACAGACAGATAGATAGTCGGGAACGGGAACGTGAGCTTATATGACTACTTATATGAATTAAATGAGATGCTCCACACCAGGAGCTGGGCGATGCCGGGCCGGGTCAGACAGACAGACAGACAGGCATAGTCGGTAACGGGAACGGGAACTTATATGACTACTTATATGAATTAAATGAGATGCTCCCCACCAAGGACTGGGCGAAGCCGGGCCGGGTCAGACAGACAGACAGACAGACAGACAGATAGTCGGTAACGGGAACGGGAACTTATATGACTACTTATATGAATTAAATGAGATGCTCCCCACCAAGGACTGGGCGATGCCGGCCGGGTCAGACAGACAGACCAGACAAGACAGACAGTCGGTAACGGGAACGGGAACTTATATGACTACTTATATGAATTAAATGAGATGCTCCCCACCAAGGACTGGGCGAAGCCGGGCCGGGTCAGCTAGTATATATATATAAACATGTCCATGGTCCATGTCCTTCTCAGGACGTTACGATCAGCCCCAAGCCCAGAAGGATATTGTTGCCAATTTTACGATCACTAGTTTGAAACTGATTTCTGAACGAGAAGTCAACGTCCGAGTCCAACTGAGTCTAACTGACTGATCTGTTGCATTAAACAAAGCCGCCAGGATGACCTCTGAAAATCTTTACGTATAGAGGGACAACTAATACACTAAAAATGAAAATAGGTCGAACTTAATGGACACAACAAACAGTCAAATAAGAGGTGCCCGAGAGGTCCTGGGAATGAAACGAGAGCCGATGAAACAAATAGAAAAGAGACCAGTGAAATATTTCCATCCCATTAAAAGGCATAACACACTAATTGAACAAACAATTTTCTGTTCTCCTATTTACGTTCTTTATCCGCCAAAGAAAAATAAGCTCGCATTCAATAAATGTCAAGACATGTTACATTTTGATATCTATTGATACTCCTTCCGTATTTTTTTTTAATATATCGGTTTCTAATGAATGCTCTTCTCCGCGTGTTTTTCGATTTCGCTCTATTTTATTTGGCCTGTGAGTGTACGAGAACAGACTTTCTAATTATTCCACCTGGCAAAGACCTTCCTGCAACTGCAAGGGGGTGTGATGCTGTTGACCGTCACAAAACGATGGTGGTGATAATGAACTCGCAGTAACAGTACAAAATGGTTGACAAAACTGTTATGTGATGACGATACACTCGACACAACTCTCGACTAAAGCAGATGACAATGTATTCAGAAATGATCACACTCTGTGGGGGATCCTTGCACTTTTTTGCAAGATTGTAATGGGCTTTCTGCCAGTTATGCTGCGCTGTCTAAAAGCCTTTTTCTAATCCAGTGGTTCCCAAGCTTTTTAAGCTGAGGGCCATATCTACTATTTTCGGTAGTTAAGCGGGCCACAACGTTATAAGATTACAAAAGTCATGCAATATCATTCTTACCTGTCTTAATTTTCGTCAACAAACTTCTAAAACTTTAAAAGCAGTCAGTGCGATCATTTTTTGGTTTAAAATCAAAAGTTCATTTAACAATAAATCTTAAATCAGTTTCGAAAATCGCTATTAATTTTATTAATTTACAATTGTAACTATTCTTCATAACCAGTTACTTAATTTCAGATGCCAGTTTATCAATGACTGGGCACAAATCTGCCATACCCAAAGTCATAAGCGCAGCTAGGTTACTGTCGATAAGTCTGGAACGTTGCTTGTTTTTTTTTTTTTTTTTATAACGATCACTGCGGAAAATGACTGCTTGCATCTGTAAGTCGAACCAAACGACAAATGTATCTCTGGGTGAATGAACGCAAGTGTTAAAATTATTCGACAGGTAATAGTCGCCAGAATGAAATCATATGATCAACTGAAGGTGAAGCAGGCAGCGCCAGAAAATTACATCTCAGTGCAGAATTGCATTTAAAATCAATTACTTCATGCTGAAGGTTTTGCTGTAATTGACAGAGCTTGGCATCAGGAAATACGAATGGATTTATGAAGAGGGCAACATTATCCTCCTCTATTGTGAACTCTTGAAATCGCGATTGAAACGAGGCCTCGCGTGCCACTTTCTGACAGCTGGTGGGCCACTAGCGGCCCGCGGGCCGTGGTTTGGGAACCTCTGTTCTAATCAGACAAGACTCTCACTGAGTTACCTGCTCGTTGCCTGCTCTCAGCCGTGCAGTTACAATATCTTCACAGTCTATGGAACGTTTTTTTTTTATTGTGAAAATTGTATGTGCCCTAGCCATGCTGGGGTGTGGGGGAATGCACAGGCTGATAGGCTGGCAGGGAGGAAGGACCTCTTGATGGTAGATCACCTATGGACAAGAAGGAGGTGGTCGTGCGCTTGTGGGACCAGGTGGAGAAGGCGGGGAAACAGACTGACATCTCGTTTGTGGAAAGAATGAGATTGCTGGGGTCGGCAGGGGTTCTGAAAATATCTGAAAACTGAGAGAGAAGTCCAGGAGAACTTTAAATCAGATAGCGGTGGGAACGATTAGTTGAATGACTCTTCGCTGGTTGTTGAATGAGGGGACGGAGCACGTATGAGAATGTCCTGAGTGCAGTGATGTCGGTTATCAGCTCAATTTAACTCAACTCAACTCAACTCAACTTAGCTCAACTCAACTCAGCTCAACTCAACTCAGCTCAACTCAACTGGAACGGTTTTTCCAGGAAGCCCTCACACATAAGTCGTATAAAAGTCGACAGGGTCGACTTCATTGCACCGGGTTTAATCCAATATGACCCCATCTCTTTCCGCAGCGAACTGCCGAAAGCGTCGCACAAAGCACGAACTCCGTAGCTCCAGCGACGACCATCAGCAGTATCCGAAAAAATGCACTCGTGAACGGAGGAACGCTGCCCGGACTCCAACCCACAAACTTCGGAGTCCGAGTCAAACGACTTGACCACTTGGCCACGGAGACTCCCGTTATTTACTTTACTTTAGACATAGCATGATCAAACATCTCTGGATGGTAGCCAGACTCTGGGAAACTAATATATCGCCACCAGTCTTCCATACACAGACCGGTTGCTTCCTAAACTCACGATGTTGTCAGTGGCACTGTTGAGATGATGGGATAATTGAGACATGTCATAGACAGATGGAAAATTCTGTTGCCATCGATGTTTAACAGGGGAACCTATTTACCATACAGAGGAAACATTGTAGGATAAGACACTGGACACGAATGGAGGTCAACGTGACCGAATTGATATCAGGGCTTGCTCTTAAACTTCCGATGTGCTGATGCCGAGGTAGTGGAATCATCTACACCAGTCAACTGGATTGATATGTTGACTTATCGTCCTTGACTTGGAGACGTAAATTACAAGTACCTCAGAAATCTGACTGGTAATAGAGACCACGGGTGGATTTATACCTCTCCATATCACAAGACCGAGGCTGAATTGTAGAGATCATGTGTTACCCATGCAGCATGATCCCCCTTTCGGCCTGCCTAGCTTACTCCATAGGCACCAATACATCTGGAACAAGACACACTGCAGAAGCTGCGGGATCAACAAGGCAATGCTCTAGCTGTCCGCCTGTCGGAGCTTCGATCTTAGGCCAGTTGCCTACCAAGGTTTAAAGCTTGGTCTTCCCTACCATGACATTAAGTCTTTAGATTGCATTTCCTCGCATAAAGATAAGTCTTGTACCCTCCCAATTGCGCTCCTCCGCCCGAAACCGTTGGCACAGTGAAGGGTGTCGGGTTTGGTGAGCGCTGCGCAACATTCGGTGCTAAAAGAAAGCAGGTACAGCGTCTACTGTCATATGGTCCATCCATCCATCATGTGCCATACTGATAAGCGTGGACGGTTATGTTCTGCCAGCTCACTCGATCACCAGAGTCGTGGATCAGCGCCGTGTTCCCGTCTTGACCATGCCACGTGGCCAAGCCATCCAGTTATTTACTTCTAGGTCTTCCCCTTGGTCTCTTCCCTTTCGATCTTGCCAGTCGTCACCAAGTTCTCATATGGTAGCTCAGTCATATATGACTAAGACCCAACATTCACCGCTAACAGAAAAGCAGATAATACCGTCTACTTTCATACGGTTTGTCAGTCATATCTGACCAAACCTGACGTAATAGGGACTGGTAACAGGGAAAGCTAATCCACACGCAAACATCATTCCATGGACTTCCCAGTGGATGCAACTACCAGAGGTAGGAATCACGGGTATGGGTCACGCTTAAGTTCTTCTTCCATGAGGGTGTACGGGGGAATGAACAGGCAGATAGGCTAGCAGGGAATGCACCTCTTGGTTATCTTGCCTATGGACAAGGAGGAGGTGGTCGTGCGCTTGTGGGACCAGGTGGAGAAGGCGGAGGAACAGATTGAGAACCCATATGTGGAAAGAATGAGATTGCGGGGGATCGGCAGGGGTTCTGGAAGAATCTCAAAACTGAGAGGGAAGACCAGGAGAACATTTAATCAGATAGCGGTGGGAACGATTAGTAGTATGACTCTTCGCTGGCTGTTGAACGAGAGGACTGAGCACGTATGGGAATATCCTGAGTGCAGTGATGTCGGTTCTTGACTCAACTCAACTCAACTCTTCTTCTTCCTCTTCACTGTTCGTCCTTTAACATACACGAAAACGTCTGTCTGTGAGCCAGTCATAACAAAAAGTGTACTCCAGCTTCACTACAATTTGGCGCAACAACTTCTCCGATTCCGTGACAGTGGACAGTTATTTCGCTAGTCTTGAATTGTTAAATGTACCGCTCAGTACTTCCCATGATACTTGCTTCTCTGTTGACACAAGCTTAGATTATGTTTACATTGGCTCGACTCGGCGTCTACTGTTTGTTCACGGTTATGTTTATGTTTCAATCATTGCCTTGTTAACACATTCCATCCTTCCTACTGTTAACCCTTCGTCCGAATCTTTGACATTCTCCCCTGGGATGTTAATAGGTTATAATTAAGAAAATGTAAATATTTATAACTGAGTGAAATCAAATCTGTCCTTCCCGGGAAGGTTAACCCGGTCAACAAATGCCCGCAGAAGTCGGATGTGTCGGCCTAACGGCGCAAGAACGCAGCTCTGCTGTAAACAGGCACAACGCAATAACATCCGAAAAAAACAACTCCGGATGAACGAAGAAGAAGAAGAAGAAATCTGTCCTTGTTTAAGTCAAGCTTGGAAGTCTAGTCTATTTTTGTAATCTTCTAAGACTTCTTACTTACCGTCTTAGCACTTTGTTACTTCCATACGCATGCGCATGCTAATCTATTATGCTCTCGATGCTCTGACAAACACGCGCCTACAGCCGTGGCATCATGCATCTCTGGATATTAATCTTTCAGACAAAATAATGAATCATTACAATAAGAGAAGAAGTATTGATAAGCTGTACTGGAAAACGATGGCAAAATAGACATTGCGGTAAAGCTTTTGTCAGCAGACAAACAGACACATACCGATACAACCACATGAATATATATATATATATATATATATATATATATATATATATATATATATATATATATATATATATATATATATATATATATATATATATATAGGCACTCTTCCGAATTGCGGTCCCAAATAGTTCCGCAGTGAATAGGTCAGGGGTTAAGGGTTAGGGTTAGTTGTTAACTAAACACTGACCCTAACCCTTACCCCTGACCTATTCACTGCGGATCTATTTGGGACCGCAATTCGGAAGAGTGCCTATATATATATATATGAAAGCTACTCATCTGTTTTTTTTTTTGCTGGGGGAGTGCCACGTATGTGGTGGAATAAGGCGTGTATGGTCATAACAATACAACTAAACCGGAAATGTGGCTTTGATGGGAAAACGAGGGCGCGGATGATTTCACTTACACAGGAGTATAGCAATACATGAAACACGTTGTACTAGGGGCTTCAAATGAAAACCTTAAGTGGTTTTTCTTTTTGGGGTGTGTGTGGATATATTCTAAAAAAGTAAAGAACAAATGTATCATTTCTCGATGTAGTCACCATTGCATTCAATGCAAGAACCCTAGCGCCGATAAAGTGCTTAGATTTATGTAGAAAAAAATTATCTTGGTCGCGTGTGTAATCACTCTGGAGTCACTACTCGGTAAGCCTGGTTTTGTCGTGAACAGTTTGTCACTGGAGTCACACCGTCTTGAAACTTGCTACTCCACTCACACACTTGCTGGACTGACAGGCATGCATCACCATACTGGACCTTCATTCGCCGATAAATGTCTATAGGTTTCACCCTTTCACTGATTAAAAAAAAAAAAAACGGGTAACAGAACGCTGCTCCCCTTTGGTGCATGTCACAAGTGGGACGACCATCTTTAAACTGTCCTTATGACGTCACGTATTCGTCTGCACAGAGATGCCATGTGCTTAACGCACTTGACATCCTTAACAACAATATTGATAAGTTACAAGTCAGTATGATGGTTACTGTAATTTCTATCACACTTTTAAGGTTTCCATTTGAAGCCTCCTCGCGTTTATCATTATGGAGCAGCTGAAAACTCACCAACACGTGTATTACTGTTCTGATTGAGCACATCTCCAGGTAAATAATACATGTTATTGTCAATTGCAGGTCGTTGTGATCGACCTCAACCCAAGGTTAATTTTCTAGCATACGTTCAGTGGTTTGTTGTTGCTTTCTGAACGAGAAGTTAATGTGGAAATCCGATTGACCGATGCAGGGTTTGATCCCGCTACCCACCCGTCAACACACAAGAAGTTTAAGAACTAGACCACTCGATACAAGTATTACAAAACCACCCGATTTGCCAGAGTGCACTTGCCAGGTCCACTTGTTAGATCTAGGTTCAGAATAGTTTTCAATGATACATCCCACATACAGTCGGTTTGCCTTAGAGTAGTAATTCTCACGCCTTTTTATTTTTACTACGAACTTATCTTGTCTTGTCATCATGTGTGTTTTCTTCTTGAGATGCGCAAGCGCGCGTGTGTGTTGTGTGATTTCTCTTCTTGTGTGTGCGTAAAATAATATTTGTACACAGTGACACAAAGACCAACTTCCATCTGTCTTCCATCTTCAATCAACAAAATCACACCAAAGCCTACTTCATCTGTGAAAGAACTATTGCCACTGCACACCAAAGCAAACTATTTATCAATTCCATTGTCAGTGCCAAGGCAACTTACATTGGTAGGACGTAACGATCATTAGCAAATCGAGTAACCAAACATACACCAGGCCATATTATTCCAAGCTCCGCCATCTCTCAGCACCTGCTAAATTGATGCCATAATATCAAAAAGGCAAAGTGGTTTCATAAATTGTATTCGACAAACAATAATCGAATGCTTAAATATGCTGAGACTTCAGCAATTAGGTATTTCCAACCAATTTTGTGTAGTCAGAAAGAATTTATAGTGAATCTGCTATTACCGTGGGGATAACAAATCCTCGAAAGTCAGTATCACTAAGTCTGTGTTAAGAACTTCAGCCAAAATATGGTTCATTTATTTACTTCGAGTGATATATAACCGCAGGATGCATCCGACGAGATGCAGCGAAATATTCCAGACAACAAACTGTGCAATCTCTTGTTTTATTATTTTTACGTTTAAATTCCATCGATTTACTTAATATTTCTAGTATAACAATTTGCGTTATCATTTTCATCTCAGTTCACTTTATACATATGTAATATCCACGACAAATCATTCACAAGTAAGCCTTATAATAACAACACATGTAAAGGGAAACATACAATATATCATCTAGCTGCATGATGTTTCACTTTCATGTTCGGTCTCTTTTCTGTCTCGTCTTTTCTTACTGTCTTATAGTCAACATACAGTCATAGATAAATTACCTATTTTATTTCATGCAC
>JACEFZ010014581.1:17500-51334 GCA_014155875.1 Cepaea nemoralis
TCATCATCAGATAACTCTTTTATGTTTTCTGTCCATCTTTCAATTACCTTCTCATTGGCCATTAATATTTTATCTTCTTTTATTTTCACACAACTAATTGCTGTTGGAATGCACAAAAGAATTAATGACATCACTAACAAAAGAACACACACATCAACGGGTTGCCTAAAAACCAAAGATGGCAAAATCATAATAGAAAAAGATCAGATTTTACATGCGTGGTCAGATTATGTGAAAGACCTTTATGATGATACAAGAGAAGAACAATATGATCATCGGAATAATAATGAAGGACCATCAATTTTGAAGATAGAGGTTCAGAATGCTCTTAACCATATGAAAACTGGCAAGACCCCGGGTACAGATAACATCACAGTAGAAATGATCAATGCCTTAGAAGAATATGGAATTGACCAAATCACCAGGCTGCTGAACGCAATATACGATACTGGGGATATGCCTCCTGAATTATTTAATTCTATATTTATTGCAATCCAGAAGAAATCAGGAGCCATGGAATGCGATCAACATAGAACAATTAGTATAATGAGCCACATCACAAAGATCCTGCTGAGAATTATCATGCAAAGAGTTAGGAAGAAAATACAACCCAAATAGGAGAAGAACAGTGTAGGTTTCTAGAAGGTAAGGGCACAGTAAATGCTGTGTATATACTGAGAACAGTAATTTAGCGTTCTATAAAAGTAAACAAGGATCTATATCTTTGCTTTATTGACTACACAAAGGCTTTCGATAAAGTGAGACATGTTGACATGATAAGGATGCTTGAAGATCTACAAATTGATGGAAAGGATCTTAGACTTGTAAACAACATATATTGGAAACAACAAGATGCCATAAGAATTGATAACGATGTAGGTCAATATCAGCCTATTAAAAGAGGTGAGAGACAGGGATGTGTAATGTCTCCAGATCATTTTCCCCTGTTCAGTGAATATATATTTAGAAATATAGAAGATATGGAAGGAATCAACATTGGGGGACTGTCAGAAGTCGGGGTGCCCACCGCCAAGATGAAAGTATTATTCACTGGCGAGCAACCCCAAATAGTCAGAAACTGACTAGGGACAAAATCTATATGGCTGAACTATAGATTAAGCCCTGAATATCCAACGTACAGCTCCAAGTGGCTCGTTAAAAAATTTAAATGAACTGTGCTGAATATTCGCCAAGGAATAGGAAAGAGAAGGTTAGCTAGGATAGATTTTTAAGTCTAAGTTTAAGAGTAATTGACAACTATCCCAGTACAGGATTTTCTCCCTGACTGCTCCCTTCCTTGGTGTTTAAGTGAACCCCCACCAATGTACACACACAACACGTATGCACAATTGGAAAAAATATAACGACAGAACTATGAGTTACAGTATTACAACATTTATTTACTAATCATAATAATAGACATCTGATGTTTTTCAAGATGATGATGATGAAATCATATAGATAGTGATGAGAAACATTACATAAAATTAAATTGTTACTTGTCAACTATCTGGATCTGTGGTCCGGATTCCCTCTCTCCAGTAGAAACAAAACAGCTTGCTGGTATTCTGACGCCTGTCAGTCCTGGCACTACCTCGTCGTCTCCAGTTCTTGAGATCTAAACATAGGCGCTCTTTGTTAGAGCTTGAAAGAAAGTCAAGAATGTGTTATGTCTAGTTCTACATCAGTGCAATCCTAAGTAAAACATATCCTAGCACACACATATACAATGACCAGTCTGGCCAAGTTTATCTTCCAGCTCTACTGCGTTCACCATCCTCCTTATCCCTCCATATCTCTGTCCTACGGTCTTAGTCTGAGACGGGCTTTTCAATTGTCTCACACGCCTGTAATTATTGCATTTTTGCCGTCCCATGTACGTGTCGCTAATACCAAAATTCTGAGTCGTACAGCTGCTCCGCCCAAAGTTGGTTTAGCAGCTCACAGGGTTGGTAATGGTATTATAATAGTACCGGGTCATCCAGGCTTACAAGCCGTGACCAGTATCTGTGCCAGGTTTCCATGCATTACCGTTAACGCACGCCCACAATACACTGAAAAGGTTTAGCACCATATACCCTATACCAATTGTGGGTAATGTCTGTACCATTACACTTCTGCTTCCACTGCAATCGATGACCAATGTGCCAATGCACACACAATAGCATAACACCCGGTTATTCTTAGTGAGTTACCATATAACAAATAACCATCAAATAAACATAAGGTATGCGAATACAAAATGGCATATAAGTCTATTCTTACCTACATTGTATAATGCAAAAAAAGTAAGTAATATCCTTATCTACAACAAACTGGGAAACATAGTTTCCATATACGTTACAGACTACATAAATGTTTGCCAAGTGCATATCCAGAGTATAACAACACTGATGCATACGGCAATTCAAATATATCAAACCTCCAATACTTTAACATAATAGCATTATGCAAAGTTAGTAACAATATTGTTTACATAAATATGAGACATAGAAACAATACTCAGAGCAGTCCCTACTTAGCCACTGCTGTGGTAAGAATTAAGGAAGTAGTCAGTTGACTATATTCTGTACAACAAATGCACACACCAACATGCAACTAGGCTAGTTTACAAAGAACTAACAAGCATCTACCACGACACCTCAAGTATATCTAGACAAGATCTGTCTTACATAAGGTTCCACTTAAAGCACAATGATATTGAACACAGAACTTAGAAAGAACACTCAAGTAACCTACGACAATGATAGTTCTTGCAATAACCTAGATCATATATAGACTGAAAATCAGTACATACATCTAAAAGACTTGACTATTACTAAGAAATAACTTTCGTAGTGGAGTCTAGTGACATTAGAATTATACATATGCCTACAAACATTGTTCTGGGCTGTAAAAGCTGCATTTCATGACAGGGACGATACATCATTAACATTAGATATGCAGATGATACAGTCTTGATTGAAGACAAAGAACAAGACCTGCAAAATTTAGTAGATGTGGTTGTTGCACACAGTGAATAACTAGGGTAAGAATTAAATTGTAAAAAGACACAGATTATGGTCGTCACTAGGAAGAAGGAAATACCACAATGTGATATACGAGTAGATGGACATATTCTTAAACAAGTGAATCGATACTGTTATCTCGGCACAGTCATAACATCTGATGGGAGATGCCTTGAAGAGATTAGAACAAGAATTGCCATTGCGAAGGTAGCCTTTAGCAAGATGAAAATCATAATGACCAACAAAAAGATATCATTTGAAACGAGAAAAAGAGTGTTGAGATGCTACATAGAACCTATACTTTTGTATGGATGTGAAGCGTGGACAATGAGCAGTCAAGCTGAAAAACAGCTAATGGCTGTGGAAATGTGGTTTCTGAGGAAAATGCAAAGAATACCATGGACAGATAGAAAAACCAACGAACAAGTCCTTCAAGAAATAAATGAAGATCGTAAACTGATTAGAGACATTAGACATAGACAGTCAAAATTTTTTGGGCATGTTATGAGAAGAAATGAATTGGAGAACTTGGTGACAACTGGCAAGATCGAAGGGAGGAGACCAAGGGGAAGACCTAGAAGCAAATACCTGGATGGCTTGGCCTGGTGGCATGGTCGAGACAGGAACACAGAGCTGATCCACGACTCTGGTGATCGAGTGAGATGGCAGAACATGACCGCCCACGCTTACCGGCATGGCACATGATGGATGGAATTGCTGTTTGCTTTCTAGCGCTTGCTAATTACTACGCTTCTATTCAGCCAGACTTCCTTTACTGTGTCTTACATTGTTGTACTATTTATCTTTATTACAAATTATAGATGGGACATATTTACAGTTTATAGCAGGACATATTTACAGTTTATAGCTGGACATATTTACAGTTTATAGCTGGACATATTTACAGTTTATAGCTGGAGTTATTTACAGTTTATAAGTGGACATATTTACATTCTATAGCTGACATATGTACAGTTTATAGATGGGCATATTTACTGTCTGTAATTGACATACTTATAGTTTATAGCTGACATATTTACAGTTTATAGTTGGACATATTTACAGTTTATAGCTGGACATATTTACAATTTATAGCTGAACGTAGTTACAGTCTGTAGCTGGACATATTTACGGTTTATAGATGGACATATTTACAGTTTGTAGCTGGACATATTTACAGTTTGTAGCTGGACATATTTACAGTTTACAGCTTGACATATTTACAGTTTACAGCTTGACATATTTACAGTTTATAGCAGGACATATTTACAGTGTATAGCTGGACATATTTACAGTTTATAGCTGGACATATTTACAGTTTATAGCTGGACATATTTACAGTTTGTAGCTGGATATATTTACAGTTTACAGCTTGACATATTTACAGTTTATAGCTGGAGTTATTTACAGTTTATAAGTGGACATAATTACAGTTTACAGCGAGACATAATTACAGTTTATAGAGGGACATAATTACAGTTTGTAGCTGGACATATTTACAGTTTATAGATGGACATATTTATAGTTTATAGCTGGATATATTTAAAGTTTGTAGCTGGACATATTTAAAGTTTGTAGCTGGACAAATTTACAGTTTGTAGCTGGACATATTTACGGTTTATAGACGGACATATTTACAGTGTATAGCTTGACATATTTACAGTTTGTAGCTGGACATATTTACAGTTTGTAGCTGGACATATTTACGGTTTATAGATGGACATATTTACAGTTTGTAGCTGGACATATTTACAGTTTGTAGCTGGACATATTTACAGTTTATAGCTGGACATATTTACAGTTTGTAGCTGGATATATTTACAGTTTACAGCTTGACATATTTACAGTTTATAGCAGGACATATTTACAGTTTATAGCTGGACATATTTACAGTTTATAGCTGGACATATTTACAGTTTATAGCTGGAGTTATTTACAGTTTATAAGTGGACATAATTACAGTTTACAGCGAGACATAATTACAGTTTATAGAGGGACATAATTACAGTTTGTAGCTGGACATATTTACAGTTTATAGATGGACATATTTATAGTTTATAGCTGGATATATTTAAAGTTTGTAGCTGGACATATTTAAAGTTTGTAGCTGGACAAATTTACAGTTTGTAGCTGGACATATTTACGGTTTATAGACGGACATATTTACAGTGTATAGCTTGACATATTTACAGTTTGTAGCTGGACATATTTACAGTTTGTAGCTGGACATATTTACGGTTTATAGATGGACATATTTACAGTTTGTAGCTGGACATATTTACAGTTTGTAGCTGGACATATTTACAGTTTATAGCTGGACATATTTATAGTTTATAGCTGGACATATTTAAAGTTTGTAGCTGGACATATTTACAGTTTGTAGCTGGACATATTTACGGTTTATAGATGGACATATTTACAGTTTGTAGCTGGACATTTTTACAGTTTGTAGCTGGACATATTTACAGTTTATAGCTGGACATATTTATAGTTTATAGCTGAACGTAGTTACAGTTTGTAGCTGGACATATTTACGGTTTATAGCTGGACATATTTACAGTTTATAGCTGGACATATTTACGGTTTATATCTGGACATATTTACAGTTTATAGCTGGACATATTTACAGTTTATAGCTGGACATATTTACAGTTTATAGCTGGACATATTTACGGTTTATAGCTGGACATATTTACAGTTTATAGCTGGACATATTTACAGTTTATAGATGGACATATTTACAGTTTATAGCTGGACATATTTACGGTTTATAGCTGGACATATTTACAGTTTATAGCTGGACATATTTATAGTTTATAGCTGAACGTAGTTACAGTTTGTAGCTGGACATATTTACGGTTTATAGCTGGACATATTTACAGTTTATAGCTGGACATATTTACGGTTTATAGCTGGACATATTTACAGTTTGTAGCTGGACATATTTACAGTTTATAGCTGGACATATTTACAGTTTGTAGCTGGACATATTTACAGTTTATAGCTGGACATATTTACAGTTTATAGCTGGACATATTTACAGTTTGTAGCTGGACATATTTACAGTTTGTAGCTGGACATATTTACAGTTTGTAGCTGGACATATTTACAGTTTATAGCTGGACATATTTATAGTTTATAGCTGGACATATTTAAAGTTTGTAGCTGGACATATTTACAGTTTGTAGCTGGACATATTTACGGTTTATAGATGGACATATTTAGAGTTTATAGCTGGACATTTTTACAGTTTGTAGCTGGACATATTTACAGTTTATAGCTGGACATATTTATAGTTTATAGCTGAACGTAGTTACAGTTTGTAGCTGGACATATTTACGGTTTATAGCTGGACATATTTACAGTTTATAGCTGGACATATTTACGGTTTATAGCTGGACATATTTACAGTTTATAGCTGGACATATTTACAGTTTATAGCTGGACATATTTACAGTTTATAGCTGGACATATTTACGGTTTATAGCTGGACATATTTACAGTTTATAGCTGGACATATTTATAGTTTATAGCTGAACGTAGTTACAGTTTGTAGCTGGACATATTTACGGTTTATAGCTGGACATATTTACAGTTTATAGCTGGACATATTTACGGTTTATAGCTGGACATATTTACAGTTTGTAGCTGGACATATTTACAGTTTATAGCTGGACATATTTACAGTTTGTAGCTGGACATATTTACAGTTTATAGCTGGACATATTTACAGTTTATAGCTGGACATATTTACAATTTATAGCTGAACGTAGTTACAGTTTGTAGCTGGACATATTTACGGTTTATAGATGGACATATTTACAGTTTGTAGCTGGACATATTTACAGTTTGTAGCTGGACATATTTACAGTTTATAGCTGGACATATTTATAGTTTATAGCTGGACATATTTACGGTTTATAGATGGACATATTTACAGTTTATAGCTTGACATATTTACAGTTTGTAGCTGGACATATTTACAGTTTGTAGCTGGACATATTTACGGTTTATAGATGGACATATTTACAGTTTGTAGCTGGACATATTTACAGTTTGTAGCTGGACATATTTACAGTTTATAGCTGGACATATTTATAGTTTATAGCTGGACATATTTAAAGTTTGTAGCTGGACATATTTACAGTTTGTAGCTGGACATATTTACGGTTTATAGATGGACATATTTACAGTTTGTAGCTGGACATATTTACAGTTTGTAGCTGGACATATTTACAGTTTATAGCTGGACATATTTATAGTTTACAGCTGGACATATTTATAGTTTATAGCTGGACATATTTAAAATTTGTAGCTGGACATATTTACAGTTTGTAGCTGGACATATTTACGGTTTATAGCTGGACATATTTACAGTTTATAGCTGGACATATTTACAATTTATAGCTGAACGTAGTTACAGTCTGTAGCTGGACATATTTACGGTTTATAGATGGACATATTTACAGTTTCTAGCTGGACATATTTACAGTTTGTAGCTGGACATATTTACAGTTTATAGCTGGACATATTTACAGTTTGTAGCTGGACATATTTACAGTTTATAGCTGGACATATTTATAGTTTATAGCTGGACATATTTAAAGTTGCATTGGTTGAAAATATCGCCGGTCCAAGTTTTGTATATACCTATTATGTTGCATGAACTTTACAGAGGGTGAATGCAAAATTTGGACCGGCAATATTTTCAAACACTGCACATTCATTAAAATGCACCCTATAGAAGCCGTGGTGCCTGGAAGATGAGCCGGAGGTCAACCAATATCATCATATACACAGGAGGTTAAAGACACCCTGGGGATGAAAGTGCACGGGACAAAGGACTTGCTGCACAATGACCTCAGAGACGTAGACATTAACACTCACGGATTTGTCCCGAGACAGTTTTCTGGTGTGGGGCTGTGAGGTGATGCGGCCATCACATTTTGTAGCCAGAATGTACGAGTGAACAAGGGCCCAGTCTTTAAGTCACTCAGCAGGCGACCAGTTCTAATCCGACTTTGCTCATGACATTTTGGTCGGAATAAAATAAGCATGTAACTGCTGTGGATTGAACTGTGACCTTTACCTTGGCAGGCACACGCCACAATGCCGCCACTTCACCCCCGTTGATTACAGTCATGTCATAATCCTATAGTATAACACCTATATTCTTCTGCTGAGGTTTTTCCAGTACTAGCCAGGCGTTCTTCCTTTCAAGAAAAGAAAAAAAGATTTAATCGGTTCTCGATACTTAATGATTACATTTCTCTTCTTTCACCAATGCTGAGGTACCGCTCCGACTGACTACCAAGACATTACTTCTGGGGACTGCCTCAGAACTCACCTCTATCATTCTTTACCTCTTCTGTTATGCTCCACTGAACTTTAACCCCTAACCCAATCCAATTCGCCTATATTTTGCTAATTGCTCCAGCTCCCTTCAAGTCCTCATCTGCTTCAGCTTTGTCTCTGGAGATCAGCATGGCTGAATGGATAAGTTTGCTAGTTCTTAAACATCCTGTGTGCTGATGCCGAGTAAAGGGTTCAACCCTACACCGGTCAGTTGGATCAAAATGTTGACTCCTCGTCCTTGACGTAAATTACAAGTCCCTCAGAAGTCGGAGTGTGTTCGCTTGATGGCGAGGGACACTGGTAATAAGGAAAGCTAATACACACGCAACACTCAGTCCAGGGCGAGTAGACGTAGTGTGAATGGACTATGGTTGAGTTCAAAGCCAGCGTGTGCACAAAAAAAATTTTAATTTAAAAAAAATGTCTTTAATTATTTTTTTTTCTCTCCGTGTTCTTGTACGTGTCCCTCTTCTTTTGTTTTGCTCAGTACATTTCTACTATTCTCTAGCACCCTACCTAGGAAGTGTTGACTTGCCCACCTACTGATTATCAAAACCTTACTTCTCACATGAGCATTAACCCACAATCAACCACACACTCACTTGTCTTTTACCATCTCCTGCTGCTTCCTGCATGTCCTCCATATTTTATTTATCAACTTTTAGCCTTTTTTTGTTGTTTCCTTCTCTTTAGCTCTGGGGGATTCTACCGTTTGTAGCTCTCTACTTTAATCGATTTCCCTAAATTGCAATTTAATCAACCGTGCCTTTGTAAAATCAACCTCTTTCTTCTTTCCATGGCTGTAATGAGCACATTGCTAACAAACTCTTATTGTTGACCATCCTTCGGACATTGGGTTCAAGTCTGTTGACAACGAAACACGTAAAACCTGGAGGAGGCGTCACCGAGCTAGTAATAATTTAAAATGTACAGGATGACTCAGTCACCCTCAGCAGTTTTTGATTGTTTGTGATTACTTGGCGAGTTTACCTTCAGTAGTTTGCCATTACTTTCTGAACGACCAGCACACATACCATTGAATGAAAACCAGCGCAAGGCGGTCTGCTGCCAAATCGCCTGCAGCTGTATTTTGGATGTGGTATGCGCGAATGCGAATTGCGTTCATAAGCCCTTCGCCACAGTATACAATGTATTATTGCCACAATTTACACCTGATACTTGTTTGTCTTAATTTAATTCTTCTTTTCCAAAAGATAAACTGCTATTTTGTTTTCTGCGCGTAATTCCCTGAATAATACTTTTAACAATTTTCTAAGTGCCATTTAATTTATAAGTAAGACACAAATTCTGGTCACGATAAATAAAGTAATCAACATCACGTGATGTTACGACTTGCCTCTCATTGGTTAGACCTGCAGCGCAGTGCTCGTGCGGGATTTCAGAGACGCTAAAGTCACTGGGCTAAGCCTGCCAGAAAAAGGAATTTTCCGGGGAAGGAAACCAAAGAACAGATATTTCTCACATTGATTCCAAAATAACAAATAGCCAGCACTGTTGCTAGAAATTCGGAGACATTAACTTTTGGGAATATTTCTTCCGTAAGGTCGCCATGCCTTCGAATGCCAATATGATCCGTGTAAGTAATCACATTTGTAGCATCTCGTTTCTTGTTTTTATATTCGTGCCACAGTGAAGGACGCTGTGGCGGCTTTGGGGGAAGTGCACGCGATTCACAAGTCCCCGACATACAGAGTCAAGGGTTCGAAATCTACCGCAGACGATTTGGAAATTGAGCGTATTGCGTTGATTTCGGTAGTTTGAGAGTCGGCCGTTCATAAATCAATGGAAAACTACTGAACGAAACAATTGAATTTATTCTAGTAAATCACAGCAGCTAAAAATGCTGGGGTCGATTGCGATGTCCTGTAAAGAAATGTGGTCAATGTAAGAAAGAGGCATATTTTAGTCCTTAAGTTTCCTATAAGTTAGATATGCGGCGGGCGTTCAGAAAGTAATGCACCACATCGTTTTTCTCAGGAGCTGTTTAATCGAATAGCATGAAATTTAGACACAATATACACAGACACGTCATGTAATCAATCAATCATGTGCCGTGCCGGAAAGCGTGGGCGGTCATGATTCGCCATTTCACCCGATCACCAGCGTCGTGGATCAGCTCAGTGTTCCTGTCTCGTCCATGCCATGTGGCCAAGCCATCCAGGTATTTTCCTCTCGGCCTTCCTCTTGTTCTGTTCCTTTCGATCTTGCCAGTTCTCCAATCCATTTCTTCTCATAACATGTCCAAAAAATTGTGACTGTCTACGTCTAATTTCTCTAATCAATTTACGATTTTCATTTGTCTCCTGTAGTACTTGGTCATTGGTTTTTCTGTCTGTCCATGGTATTCTTTGCATTTTCCCCAAAAACCACATTTCTGCAGCCATCAGATGTTTTTAGCCTGACTGCACATTGCGGTATTATTCCACACAATTCCCATCAACTTGTATGTCTTTATGCTATCGCGAAACAACTGCATGTATTCTTTGCCCGTACCAGATTTTGTCATTTCTTCGCTGTATGAATCACTCCTTCATCAGCTTCAGACCTTGTCCCACGGAGTGCATCTTTAAGTGGATCAGATAGATTGAAATCAGAGGGTGTCAAATCGGTACCATAGGGTGGATGTAGTAGTAGTCCAAACCAATTTGGTGATTGTTTCCGTGTTGCCAGACTTGTGTGAGGGCGCGAATTGTCGTCAAAGAGAAGCAGGTCTGCTGGATTCTTATGCAGCCGAACTCTGCGAAAACGTTGATTGAGTATTTGCAGTGTCTTAATGCGAGCTAGTGAATTTATTGTCTCTCATCTCGGCATAGCATCCACAAGAATCACACAATCAGTATCCTAAAAGACAGTTATCATGACCTTTCCAGCTGAAGGAGTTGTCTTGAAATTCTTTCTTCGTGGTTATTGCGGATGATGCCACTCCAGTGACTGTCTTTTTTTTCTCAGGTTCAAAATGATATACCCAGATTTCGTCACCTGTTACCCAAAAATTATCTCCATCATCATTTAAAAGCTCCAACAATTAAGAAGAAATGGCTTTCGTTTGCAATTGGTGGTCATTTATGAGACTTCGAGGAACCCGTCTAGCGCAAACCTTAGAAAATCCGAGTTTTGTTAACTACATTTGTATTACCATTGATGACTTAACAGGTGTAAGGCCACATGTTGAGCAGTGATTCGCCTGTCAGTAAGGATAATGCCCTCAGTGCATTTCAACATTTCTGCGTTGATGGCTGTGGCAGGAAATTCACAGCGTGGGCAATATGGCAACTCTGTATCTCCACTTTCCGATTCTTTGATTCTCTGAACCTAGTGACTGACTATACTCCTGTCGACTGCAAAATTTCCATCCACATCACATAGACCAGTGGTTCTCAACCTTTTTTGGCCCGTGCCCCCCCCCCCCTTTTCACCATATTTTCAGGACGTCATTCCCCCCCCCCCCCCCCCCATTTTTCGTATTTCCTACCTAAAAATTTGGCCCGTGCCCCCTTCACAATATTTGCAGAACGTCACCCCCCCCCCCCTTTACACAGTATACGTAATAATGGAAGCTAAAATTAATAGCACATACTAAAACAAGTCTAGACGTCCACATAAAAAGTGATTTGTGGGTCTACTTACTTTATAAAATGAATCTTAGAATGGTGAGACGTACAGAACCGTAAAGTATGAAGGGAAAAACAATATCAAGCAATCGGTTCTTGTATTCACGCGATCTTGAAATAATCTTAATTCCCCCCTGGAAACCCTAAAATTCCACACTTGGGGGGGGGGGGGTGTGGGGAAATTCCCCTCCGGTTGAGAACCACTGACATAGACGCTTGTGAATGTTCACAACAGTTTCCTTCTCTGCAACGTGAAATTCTACCACAATTTGCTGCTTATAACGCAAGTCGCTAACACGCTCCATTTCAACGGTTTAAAGCAGCCATATTATTTGACCGTTTGGGTTGTGATGTTCGAAGCGTATACAATTTCATGCTTCTGTTTTCATTATTAGCTTAGGAAAAAAAATGTGGCGTGTTACTTTCTGAACGCTCCTCGTATGATAGGTTACTCAATTCGAGGACTAGAATCAAGTGTTTAGAACATGTCCTCCCAACATGCAGTCTTTTACTGTCTACAGTTTACTCGTGAGATGTTACAGTTTTGGTTTTCCCTTGACTTCCACATTTACATACGTGAAGTACTCTTCTGTTTCTTACAATCCATTCCGTGTGGCGTTGGTGATCATGTCTGTCCACAGCTTTCTGTATAATATACTGGTAACCATTTCATGCTTTGATGTCGAACTATACCGCTTTGCCTCACTTGGTCTTCCCGTGTCTCTCCTCCCCTCCAACTTGCTCGTTATCAGGGGGACCTTCAGCTTTCCCTTTCTCAAGACATGCCCAATGAATGTAAGTTACCTTCCCCACTGGTGGGAGTAACTAGCTCTCTTTGTGAAATAGCCACTTCAAAAATGTCTCCATTACTGTTTCTATCCGTCCACGGTGTTCTCATATGCGCACTGCTATTATTCTGCCTGGCACTGAAGAAAGTAAAATTGAGGCAATCAAGATAGCCACAGAGAAATTACAAAATACCCGCCATGGTACACAACCTGTGGTGATATTGACAGATGCAAAATCCGTAATAGAGGCGCTCCTGTCTGGGAAATTGCCAGTTCTGAGGACACTACTTTCTGAACTTAGCAGTCAGCGTAAGATCACCATACAGTGGATACCATCCCACTGTGGAGTCCCCGGAAACGACAGAGCTGATCGATTGGCTAAGGAAGGAGCAAAAGAAGAACAACCTGATGTGCCCATTACATACCACCAAAAGAAAAGAATGATCAAATCAGTCAGAAGACCACCAAACCTTACTCAAGACGACTACCACGTTATGGACAGACCAGAACAGGTCATTCTTCTGCGCCTCAGAACAGGACACAATAGATTACGCAACCACATGTATACAAAATTCAAGATTGGTGACTCAGCCATGTGCACATGTGGTTTGGCGTCGCAGACAGCAGAGCACATACTCCAGGACTGCCCAAACTACAACATATCCAGGCGAACCTTCTGGTCCTAGAGAGACAACAGTGGAAGATAAACTCTATGGACCGCTGAGTGAACTAAAAAAGACTGTTAGATTCATACAAGAGACAACATTGCAGTTATAAACATATTTCAGGCGAACGAAAGAAGAAGAAGAAGAAGAACAAGAAGAAGGAGTAAAAAAGAAATAGAGAAAGAAAAAAAGAATGTAAGGCAGACAGACAGACAGAAAGACAGACAGACAGACAGACAGACAGACAGACAGACAGACAGACAGACAGAAAGACAGACAGACAGACAGACAGACAGACAGACAGACAGACAGACAGGCAGGCAGGCAGGCATACAGACAGATAGACAGAACTTTATTTTCAAAGGATTAAGAATTGGGCGCTGAGGCCCGTCCGACACTCTGCCCTCCTTATCTCTCTGCTGTCATACATTATTTCATCCATACATCACTTATGAAGCTAATCTTAGGCAACAACGGGAACAACAGAAATATTATAGATAAATATAATTAGCTAAGGTAGATGTAACGTACCACAGGAGAATGTTTATTATACCAGTTGTCCTTTGAGATTATTATTATTATTATTATTATTATTATTATTATTATTATGAAAGAAAGAAAGAAAGAAAGAAAAGAAAGAAAGAAAGTCAGACAGACAGACAGACAGACAGACAGACAGACAGACAGACAGACAGACAGACAGACAGACAGACAGACAGACGAGTCAATACTGTGTTCGTAGATTTGATCCAACCTTATATCGGATTTGTAGATGAAGGAAAGGTCTTTGACAGCATTTATATGGAATCCCTTTGGAGGCTGATGTGGTATTATTGGATCCCACAGAAAATCATTAACTTAATAAGGGCATGATATGACGATGTTTCTTTTTGCTCTCGGTCGCTTTGATCTTAAAGCGTAGTCCATACATGATACTTTTAATAGCACTGGACTTATTTTTGCTTGTGGATTAGCTTTCCCTATTACCAGTGTCCCTCGCCATCAGGCGAACCCACTCCAACTTTTAATTTACGTCCCTAAGTCAAGGACGTAAAGTCAACATTTTAGTCCAACTGTCCAGTGTTGGAAGTGAACCCCTTACCCCCGCATCAGCACGCCGGATGTTTAAGAACGCGCGTTGTTATTAATTCTGCCATGCTGACCTCCGCATAAGATATAAAGTGGTCTTCATGATGGAAAACTGACAGATACATTTAAAATACATACAGGAGTAGGACAGGGATGTCTTTTGTCACCATTATTATTTTGACTGATTATAGACTAGGTTATGAATATAACAACAACATCCCGAAACAACCAAATAGTCAATAACAACAACAACCGTCAGAAATGGAATTCAGTGGACTCTAGCTTGATGATCTGTATGTCGCCGACGACACTGCAGTCCTGCCACACACGTAATCAGATACAGGATAGACTAGTCATACTCGATGAAAGGTCACACTAATTAGATCCAAACATTCATAGAAGAAAGATAAAGACAATGAGATTAAACCAAACAAATAACAACCCGGTCGTCCTTGGTTAAACCCCACTTCAAGAGGCGGGATCATACACTTAATAGAGAAGCAATGTGGACAAAAAATGAAAAAATGGGAGAACAGAGAGAGAGAGAGAGAGAGAGAGAGAGAGAGAGAGAGAGAGAGAGAGAGAGAGAGAGAGAGAGAGAGAGAGAGAGAGAGAGAGAGAGAGAGAGAGAGATTAAAATAAGAATACAAAATGTAAGAGAAACTTTCATAGCACGAAGAGATATGCGAAAGTTATACATACATTGACACCTTGCCGTCTTGACTGACGATAGTTTGTGCTTTAAAAAGGCATAATAACTTTTACCTATGGCGGTAGCGAATGTGACCGATAAGACCAATTCACGCTGTAAATGTTCGTTCACACGCTTGGTGTATGACTTATCTGCAATAATTTTCTCCTTTGTCATTATTCCATTTCTGATGTTTGCCCTCCATGCAACACGTTCAGCGGCGACTTGCTCCCAATGTGCATTTTCAATGCCTGTATCAATCATGTCCCGCTTATACACATCTTTGTATCGTAGTAGAGGCCGATCCTGTGATCTCTTACACATCTGTAATTCACCAAAAAATGTAGCTATAGACTTATAAATTTAAACTTCAATTTTAAATGGGATCAGAATCATGGAAAACAACCAAAAGAATTACTAACAAACTACAAACATTCGCTAATTGATGTCTGCGTAAAATATTTGGAATAAAATGGTATGACAGTCACCAATGGAGAAAACTAAGGAAATTCCAGGGAAGCAAGAGTTGAGGAAAAGCGCTGACGCAGCATAAAGCACACACTGAGAAATCTTGACTGCAATGCAACTAGAGATGCTGTTGTCTGGAACCCATAGGGCAAACGAAATCGCGGGAGACCTAACAACACACGTAAAAGAGAATTATAGACAGATTTGAATAAAAGTGATAAGACACTGAGAGAGCTGCAGGAAATAGCAAAAGATAGATCGGCTTAGCTTGATTTGGTTAAGGGTCTAGGACCTGAGATTGGATAGACAAAAAAGTTATTTGCAAACCCATTACAGGACGAAGCAAACAACTCCAGCAGTTTTTGGCTGTTTGTGATTCCTGGGCAAGTTTACGTTCTGTAGTTTGCCACTGCTTTATGAACGACCAGCGTGGAAACCAACACATGGCGGTCTGCTTCCAAATCGCCCGCGGTTGTGTTTCGAACGCGGTATGAGGGGTTACGAATTGTATTCGTAACCCCTTCGTCATAGAGCGGATGATAGGGGATAACGGAAAGAAGGTAAAGAAGGCGATAACGAAGAAAGAAGAAGAAGTCTAGTCCTAAAACGCTATTAAATTTTTGAGAAAGTAAACCTGATCAGTCAGCGCGGGTACTGTCCACACCTCATTACTAGAGTCAAAAAGTCGTTAAGCATACAAGCCTACCGCTACAGTCCAGTATGCCTTGCCTTATACAAATGGATGTCACTGTTAGCTTTTCATTCCTTAATAACTTGTAATGATTTCAAAATATCAGTTTGATTTTACTGCTCGTACATAGCCGAACAGATATGAACACATTCACAGACAAGTCAGAATATTCAGTAAGGAGGAAAAAGAAGCATGGCTTGAGAAAAATTGCATAGACATTGAAAAAAAAAAAACAACACACACGCACACACAAACACACACACACACACACACACACAAACACACACACACACACACACACACACACACACACACACACACACACACACACACACACACACACAAACGTCTAAATACCAAATCAATGCACAAAAGAATTCAGAAACTTACTAATAAAAGAACAAGTACATCAGCAGGCTGTCTGACAAAATGTTTGGCAAAATCATAATAGAAAAAGATCAAATTCTACATGTATGGTCAGATTATGTGAAAACCCTTTATGATGATAACAGAGATGAACAGTATGATATTCGTATTAATAATGAAGGACCGCCAATTTTGAAGATGGAGGTTCTGAATGTTCTTAAACATATGAAAACTAGCAAGATCCCCGGTTCAGATAACATCACAACATAATGATTAATGCTTTAGAAGAATATGGAATAGATCAAATAACCAGCCTGCTGAACACATTATGTGATACCGAAGATATTCCTCCTTAATTATGTTATTCTGTATTTATTGCAATCCCAAGAAATCAGGAGCCTTGGAATGTGATCAACGTCGAACAATTAGTATAATGAGTCACATCACGAAGATTTTTCTACGAATTATACAAAGAGTGAAGAAGAAAATACAACATGGAATAGGAGAAGAACAATGTGGGTTTGTAGAAGGAAAAGGTACAGTAAATGCTATGTATATGCTGCGATCAGTAATTGAACGTTCTATAGAAGTAAACAAAGATATACATCTTTGCTTTATTGACTACACAGAAGCTTTCGATAAAGTAAGACATGTAAACATGGTAGATATGCTTGCAGATCTAGAAATTGATGGGAAAGACATTAGACTTATAAAAAACATATACTGTATTGGAAACAGCAAGCTTCCATAAGGAATGATAATGAAGTGGGACAATATCAGTTTAATATTTGCTGAGGAGGGGATCCGAGCACTTATGGACTGAATGGTTCGATGTGCAATGAGGATGATCTGTCGACTAACTAACTAACTAACTAATATCAGTCTATCAAGAGAGGTGTGAGACAGGAATATGTAATGTCTCCAGATCTGTTTTCCATATACAGTGGAAATAGTTTCAGAATTGTAGAAGATATAAATGGAATCATCATTGGAGGACGAAATATCAATAACATTAGATATGCAAATGATTGCAGACAATGAGCAGGATCTGCAACAATTAGTAGATGCGGTTGTTGCACACAGTGAACAACTAGGGTTAGAATTACATTGTAAAAAGACAGATTATGGTCGTCACTAGGAAGAATGAAATGAATGCAAGTAAAAGGGAATATTCTACAAATGAATATGTACAATTATCTCGGAACAGTAATAACATCTGATGGGAGATGCCTTGAAGAGATTAGAACAAGAATCGCCACGGCGAAAGTAGCCGTTTAGCAAGATGAAAAACATACTATAGTGTGTTTATTTTTGTCTGCCGCAATATAAAATTCCATATCTCAGTAACCAACTGAAGGAAAATGATGAGATTTAGCATATAACCTTATCATTATGTCCACCCAACAAAACAATTTTTGTTCTGGAGATTTTACAGCAGATTTCAAAGTTTGTTTATATGCGGTATATAATTTACGGGTCAGAGATGAAGTTCATAATTTTAAATGTATTACAGCGTAGCCAGACAATCAGCGTTTAATTTTAAATAGTTTATGTTTTTCAAGGGATTGGCCTTATGCCAAGAACCCCGCGCAGTTTAAACTGGGACTGTTCAGAGGTGTCGTCAAACTGTGGGTTATTTCATGAAACCTGATTATTATTATTTTTTAAAATCTTACCACTTATCGCTAACATTGAAATGTGTGAATATTTTTCAATGGGATTGAATGCGAAATTGTGTATACACTTCAAAGTATCGCTATGAAGTTGTACACATATTTTTGTATAGAAGCTGATCGCAGGAAACTGTTTTATATTATTACAAATTCCGAAAAAAGGACAGTGCATGCATTGGGTTTGAGTAAACGGTCATTTCGTCGATGGGTGCAAGAATCTGGAATTAAACCACCACGCAAAAACCAAACGGTAGGTAGAAAGGTTATTGTAGACAGCTTTGACAAAGCTATTATAAAATTGCTTTAAAAAGTCGCTTAAATGTCGACAGGGTCGACTTAATTGCACAGGGTTCTATCCCATATGGCAGCGCGGAAAGCATCGCACAAAGCACGAACTCCGCAGCTCTAGCGACGACCCACAGAAGTCTCCGAAAAATTTAACTCGTGAACCGAAGGATGCGGCCCGAATCGAACCCACAACCTTTGAAGCACGAGTCAAAAGGCTTGACCACTTCGCCACGGAGACTCCTAAAATTATAAAAATGTTGGATTTTATATCCAGGATTATCCAGCATTATAAAAATGCTGGATGCCAAAGAAACAGTGAATGTAAGAAAACTTAGGGTTTTGTTGAGAAAGAACAATACCAAAAAGCTATCCAAAACAACTTTGTGGCAAATTATAAGGACATTATCTTCACTTTTAGAAAGTACAAGGGAGGTAGAAATATTCTTTGCGAGCAACCGCATTTAGGAGCCATGAGAAGCAGATACCTACGTGAAATAAGGGAAATGAGCAAAGACAATTATGGAATAGTGTATTTGGATGAAATGCGGATCAATGCGCACCACACAAGTGATAAGGAATGGCAATCAGTGGATGGACAGATAAAGCGATATGTGCCCAGTAGTATATGACAGCTTTTGGTCATGGCCCATGCTGGTAATATGCATAATGGCTTACAACAGATTGCTGGGCTCGTGTTCGTATCAAAGCATACAGACAATAGGGATTATCATAGTAAGATGAATGGTAATGTCTTTAGAGATTGGCTCGAGAATACTGTGCTTCCATCCCTAGATAGATCGTCGTGTCCAATTATGGACAATGCATGATATCAATGTTGTTGCCCAAGAAGACAAAATACCTACAGCATTGAGCACAAAGGGAGCAATAAAGATATGGCTCCGAATGGAAAACATACCATTTCCAGAAAGGTATTTCTAGCTAGAATTGTTGTCCCTTGTAAAACAGACACCAAAAAAGCAAGAAATATCAAATCGACAAGTTGATAGAAGAGCATCGTCATGGTTGCTTGAGACTTCCGCCGTTCCACTTTCATTTTAACCCTATATAACTTGTGTGGGCTAAAATTAAAGGACAGGTGGCAGCTGACAATACTATATTCTAATTGTCTGACGTCAAGATACTAATCCAGTCCGCACTATTAAATATTGATAAAAGTTACTGGGAAAATGTGAGGACCATGTGTTGAAAGAGGAAGAGGACTATTGGAGAAAGGATGGATTGAATTTTATGCAACCGAGAGCAGTCATCAACCTATTGGAATCGTCCGACACAGATTAAGGTCTGAGCAGATCGCAGACCTTAATCCGCGTGCACGCTTAACTGGGATATTTTGCTCCAACCATTCAGACGAATTGCAGGCCATAAACATTACAGCGTCAGCATAATGTCAATGGCAACAGTTTGTATTCCACAGTGATGAATTTTCAATTCCGAAAGCCCTCAGCGGTGACAAACAACTGGTATTGAACAAAAAATAAAAAAAATAAAAAACAACAACACACAAAATGCATTGAATACCAACAGAAGAGTAATATTGCGGTGGAAACTGACATATTGTGGCATAACAAGAAACGTGAGAGCAAACACGTTGTCAAATTAGGGGACAACACACGTGCATACGAATCAATCTATAAACTACAATGAAAAGAGGACCAACATCTTGGTCGTTAAGAAGAAAACCCACTACAGAGACACTGAAAACTATTTTCATAGTGCAAAACAGGTAATCATGTTCCGTCTTTGAACAGTAAACAGCAGAGTAGACAATCTTTCACGAAGACTCAAAGCGGGTCTGTCACCCATGTGTACGTGTGAACAAACTACACAGACAGCTGAACAGATCCTTAAAAATGACACATGATGACAAAATTGCGGTATCATTTCTGGTCACTCCATACGCACATTAACCCACAGCTATTTGGAAGCTTTCACGAACTCAATATAAAAAGCTAAATGCATCCTAGTAACATGAATACTTGTGTTCAATTATTAACCAGCAGTTGAAGAAACAAGAAGGAAATGAAAAATAAGGTAAGAAATATATTCCTTCTACTTTCCTGTCACTTTACACATTATTTACCCCATGCCTATGTAGATTCTCTGTCTTTACTAATTTTACACATTGCACTCCTCTCGGGAGTCTCCGTGGTGAAGTTGTCAAGCTGTCTGACTCGGGCTCCGAAGGTTGTATGATAGATTCCTTCATTTCACGAGTGCATTTTTTCTGAGACTTCCCAGAATCGTCGCTGGAGCTACGGAGTTCGTACTTTGTGCGACGCTTTCCGCCCTGCGGAAAGACACTGAGCCATATGGGATACAAACCCGGTGCAATGCAGTCGACCCTGTCGACTTTTAAGCTACTTTTTTTTTATTGTACCCACTCCCATACGAATCTGGCTACGCCTTATACTTGTGTGCTTACCAGAAATAACGTGGTTTACTGTAAGACTAGTTTGTTAGCGTGAATTCACTACAATTTCCCCAAAACATCAAAGAAATGTCGCTGCTTTCGATGATTTAAATTGCTTTTGGACCTATCAAAGACATATTTCTTCGGTGGGGGTAAATATAATTCGGCAGGAAAAATTTCATAACGATGCAACAGACAGTTTTCAAAATAATTGATCGTGAATGACGGCATTCATTTCTGGACATACTATAACCAATAAAAAGATGTCAATTGAAACGAGAAAAAGAGTGTTAAGGTGCTACATAGAGCCTGTACTTTGTATGGATGTGAAGCATGGGCAATGAGCAGTCAACCTGAAAAAAACATCTGATGGCTGTGGAAATGTGGTTTCTAAGGAGAATGCAAAGAATACCATGGACAGACAGAAAAACCAATGACCAAGTACTACAAGAAACAAATGAAAATCGTAAAATGATTAGAGAAATTAGACGTAGGCAGTCAAAATAATTTGGACATGTTATGAGAAGAAATAATTTGGAAAATGTTGTGACAACTGGCAAAATCGAGGGGAAGAAAACAAGGGGAATACAGAGAAGCAAATACCTGGATGACCACATGGCATGGTCGAGACAGGAACACTGAGCTGATCTACGACTCTGGTGATCGAGTGAAATGACGAGTCATGACCGCCCACTCTTACCGGCATGGCACATGATGGATGGACTCAGCCGAAATAACCGCCATAAATCTCCAGGGTATGTAGGCTTTTTTTTTTAAGTTGGCAGAATATGAACATTGATAGTAACGCATGCGATCCTTGGTTTTTGTTATATCAATTAATCGAGCTGAGCTGAATCAAGAACGGACATCATAACACGCGGGACATTCCTGTACGTGCTCCGTCCTCATCTTCAACAGCCAGCGAAGGGTCTCAATTCTAGGCGTACCAGTAGCAGCCGGATTATGTGTCCATCTGGCCTCTCCTCGGAGTCCTGCGTGTCGGCTAGATCCTCTAATCACTCATGCAGCATCATTCTCTCCAGGTCATGATGGTCCATCTATTCTTCCTCACAACACACACGATTCCAAATGGCTCTGATCATATCTGTCTTATCAAGCAGCAGTACCCCCACCTAGTGGCGCAGACCCAGCCAATCTACCTCCTGCCAGTTTTCCATATCAGCCTTAACAATACTATTGTGTGGAGAGCACCATAGCATAGACACCGTTAAGTGGGTTAATGACACTAGCCAAAAATGTAGACCACTAGATTAATTTGTTTACTGTCTCCTGCACCTCTTGCGCTATTTGCATACTTTCTCTTCCCTGTCTATACGCAAGGACATCATCTGCAAATGTCAGTATCCTTCCAACTCCCAGTGCTTCAATATTGCAATCTTGCTTGTATACACACTGAATAGCAAAGGCGATACTGCAGATCCTTGTGGTAATCCCGGGGTAATAATGTATGCCTCCGAGATCAATTAATCTAAGTGGAGAGCAACCCTACGAGAGTATAAGGCAATTGCTATTCAATTCACCACCCAGAGATTAGCCCATCTCCATAATAGTGTGCATTCAGAGATCATACTGGGCTCTTGTTATATGAGTCCTCAAGATCCAGTGCTGCTACCATTGTTTCCTGTCGAATATGGAACCTTCATAAATATCACACGATAATGTCGCTGCGTTTGACCATGTTTCTTTCCTTGGCCAGTAACCCCCCAGCCCTCTTGAGAATAGCTTTTCTCTTTCCCAGAATTTCTGCAGATTAGCAGCATCAATATTTTCCAATACCTTGCCAAGGGGATAATCCTATAGTCATTAAGGTTTGAATGGTCCTTGCCTGGCTTTGGGAGTGGGACTAATTAGCGGTGCACCCACTTTTGGAGCACTGATGTTCGTGTGATACTGACCTCATCACTCATTGAGTGCCGATTGGTTTTTACACGTATGGAACTAGCACCAAATACACATAATACGCCTTAAGGTGTAGAATAGGGTCGTTTACATGTTTTGTAACCAACAACTGCTCAATTCGTTTCACAGCACCGAAAATACTTCTGTCTACTCACGTTACATTACACCTGTTGAGTTAAGTCACGTCTTGCGTCACAACCTCAGATAGTCTAAATTTCTTTTTCACTCACGTGACTTTAGTATCTACGCACAGACACTCACGCACATGCATATCTATCTATCTATCTATCTATCTATCTATCTATCTATCTATCTATCTATCTATCTATCTATCTATCTATCTATCTATCTATCTATCTGCCTGCCTGCCTGCCTGTCTGTCTGTCTGTCTGTCTGTCTGTCTGTCTGTACGTCGGTCGGTCCATGCATCGGCCCTATCTGGCTGTATATCCATCCATTTGTCCTGCCGATATCCATCCATCCATCCATCCATCCATCCATCCATCCATCCATCCATCCATTCATCGGTCCACCTATCCTTGTGTGTGTCTATCTGTCTGCCTGTCTGTCTGAATTAAAATAAAGTTGAATTGAATTGAATATCTTTCTATGTGTCCGTCAACCTGTCTGTCTGCCTTCCTGTATATATATATATATCATGTGCCATGCCGGAAAGCGTGGGCGGTTATGACTCGCCATTTCACTCGATCATCAGAGTCGTGGATCAGCTCAGTGTTCCTGTCTCGTCCATGCCATGTGGCCAAGCCATTCCAGATATTTTCCTCTCGGTCTTCCTCTTGGTCTGTTCCCTTCGATCTTGCCAGTTGTCATTAAGTTCTCCTGTCCATTTCTTCTCATAACATGTCCAAAAAATTCTTATGGCAGCTTGTTGTTTCCAATTTTATATATATATATATATATATATATATATATATATATATATATATATATATATATATATATATATATATATATATATATATATATATATATATATATATATATGCACTTATTAATCAGTATGCGTTAAGTGAATCTGACACATGGATGTGATAAGGCGATAAGTACAAATAAAACTGTAGTTGGTGACATTAATGCTTCTTTTAATGAAGTCGGCGAGATTGACTGCAAGTATCCATCTTATAAACATAGTGGGTAGCTGTTAATACATATGATGAGCGCAGTAGACAGCCGTAAACAGAGACACGACCGCCGAGTGTAAATCTATAATGCTTGGTACAAGTTTTATTAGGAACATATATTACGTTATATTGCCTGCTTTCCTTTTCTTACAGCCCATCATCGTGGTATTTCTGATCATATCTGTACACTGCCTTCTTTTTCGTGTACTGCCAATTATTTATGACACTGATTTTAATCAATTCCGTGATGTCAAACTGTCCAGTATCCTCTCTCTTGGCCACCCCTTCCTCATTTTCCCCCCAGGTTTCTGGTTGTTATGAAAAACTCCAGCTTTTCCCTTCTCCTGACATGCTTAAAGAACGCGGACAGTCTCGTTCTGATGAGAGTAATGAGTTGTTTAGTGAATTAACGTCTTTCAAGATATCTTCATGATGCTTTATATCCGTCGACCCCGGGAAGGTTATCCCGGTCAACAAATGCCCGCAGAAGTCGGATGTGTCGGCCTAACGGCGCAAGAACGCAGCTCTGCTGTAAACAGGCACAACGCAATCACATCCGAAAAAAAAACTCCGGATGAACGAAGAAGAAGATATCCGTCGACTGTGTTACGAGGGCGAGTCAATAAGTAAGTCACACAGTTCAGTGGGATGGCAGGTAAAGGTAGGTGGTGTTTTCTACAGGTGTCATGTGGTGACAGAAACATCGAACTTTATATTCCCGTTCGTCAGGTGGCGCTATGTGTTTCATGCGCATGCGCTGCGCATAAACAAAATGGCGAATGTACCTACGGGGTGTACAACCAAAGAGCAACGTGTTGTTGTGCGTTTTCTGTGGCAAAAGGACTGCCTGCAAAGGACATTCATAAGGAAATGCTTCCTGTTTATGCTGACAAATGTTTGTCCCGTAAAGCGGTGCATAGCTGGGTAGAAAATTTTTCTCAAGGACGTTCTAAAATTGTTGATGAAATTCGATCTAGTCGTCCTGTTGCGATTGCAACAGAAGCATCCGTGCAGCGGGTGGAGGAGATGAATAGAGATGACAGGCGAGTAACGATAGATTCTGTAGCATCTGCGATAGGGTGGTCACATAGTTCAGCATACAGCATAATGCATGATCGATTGAAATTTAAGAACGTGTGCTCAAGGTGGGTACCCAGACAACTGAAGGAGGAACACAAAATGAACCGATGTGGCCTGCCCTTGCATCATCTCTGTCGATACGAAGATGAAGGAGAAGACATGCTGAATAGGATTGTTACTGGGGACGAATCATGGGTGCATCACTACAAGCCCGAATCAAAGCGTGCTTCAATGCAATGGAAACATCCGTCTTCGCCTTGTGTCCAAAAATTCAAGGTTACGCCATCAGCAGGGAAGGTTATGCTGACAGTGTTCTGGTGGCGAAGTGGTCAAGCCGTTTAACTCGGGCTCCGAAGGTTGTGGGTTCGATTCCGGGCCGCGTCCTTCGGTTCACGAATTAAATTTTTCGGAGACTCCTGTGGGTCGTCGCTAGAGCTACGGAGTTCGTGCTTTATGCGACGCTTTCCGCGCTGCGGAAAGAGACCGAGCCATATGGGATAAAACCCGGTGCAATGAAGTCGACCCTGTCGACTTTTAAGCGACTTTTTTTTTTGGGGGGGGGGGGGGGATTTGTCAAGGAGTGCTTTTAACCAAAAAGGTGGAAATGTGAATTCTGAATCATACTGTGAAGTTCTATCTATGCTGCATGATGCAATTCGAAGAACACGTCCAGGACTGCTGACTAGAGGAGTGATTGCTTCTTCATGACAATGCCAGACTACACTACGGCTCGATTAACTCAGGAGAAAATTAACCAACTAAGGTGGGAAGTTATGGAACATCCACCTTACAGCCCCGACTTAGACCCTAGCGATTTCCACGTTTTTGGTCCACTGAAAACTCACCTTGGCGGGAGACATTTCGCAAATGACACCGAAGTTGAATGTGAATTGATAACGTGGTTTAGAAAACAGAGAACGCAATTCTATGCAGCCGGTTTGGGAGGACTGATAAAACCATGGGATAAGTGCATCAATGTTGGTGGAAATTATGTTGAGAAATAAAGGGACAATGTATGTATAAAAACAAACTGGTTTCAAGTTATCATATTTAGTTATTTTTCTACAGCCATTTGTGACTTATTTATTGACTTCCCCTCGTATCATCATTCTTCTACAACACCACATCTCCACAGCTTCCGTATAAGTATATTTACCTTATTATAGGTAAACAGAAAGCAAAATTAACGGTCAGTTGTCATGTTAATTGTATTAAAAAAATTGGTTGTCAGTTATCATGTAAATTATATGTAAACCATAAATTCTTGCATCGTCTAACCCAGTGGTTCTCAACCGGTGGCGGAGAGGGGGGGGGGGTGGATTTTAGGTTTCCATGAGGGAATTAAGATTATTTCAAGATCACGTTAATACAAGAATAGATTACTTGATATTGTTTTTCCCTCCATACTTTACGGTTCTGAACTTCCGCCCTTCTGAAATTCGTTTTATAACATAAGTAGACCCGCCCATCACGTTTTATGTAGACGTGTAGACTTGTTTTAGTATGTGTTATTAAATTTAACTTCCATTTTTACGTATACTGTGTAGGGGTTGGGATAATTTATAGGGAGGAAATACGAAAGGGGGGATGACATATGGTTAAGGGGTGCATGGGCCAAAAAATGGTTGAAAACCACTGGTCTAACCGTTGTGTCACTGAAAGCCAGGGAAGGAATTCTAAAGTATTTCATAGAAGCTGTATGAGTCATGGCAGTAAACAACAAGACTCCATGATGACAGGAAGCTTAATTGTTATTTTCGAAAGTTAGCGCAATTTCATCATCACAAAACAAGCTCGTTACAGATCATTGCACGCTTCTCAGCATTCTCGAGGGACATGAACAGCTATTAATAACAATCTTGACGGCAACAGTAGAAGAATGTGATGTTGATGATGATAATAATGATTAACGGGTTTCTTATCGAGGGGAAAGTACAATGTATTATCCTCACATAAATGAGAAAAGAAAGCAATATAATTTGTTGTTCATGCTATGAGAATAGACGAAACGAATATTACGTGACATCTGATAGGATTATTCGAGAAATACAAAGGAGATTCAAATGAAAACCTTAAAAGTGTGATAGAAATTACAATAATTATGTCATTGTCTTGTAACTTGTCAATATTGTTGTTAAAGATGCCACGAGCGGTTAGCATGTAACATCGCGGTGCAGACGAACATGGTTCATAAGAACAGTATAAAGATGGCCGCCCCACTTTCTATATGCACTAAAGAAGAGCAGCGCTCTGTTTTCCGTTTTTTTTTTTTTAAAAAAAAAAAAAAAAAAAATCAGTGAAGGAGTGAAACCTTCACAAAATCATCAGTGAATGAAGGTCCAGTATGGTGATGCATGCCTGTAAGTCCAGGAAGTGTTTGAGTGGAGTGTAGAAGTTTCAAAACGATGTGACTTCTGAGACAGACTGTTCACCACCGGGTCAGGCAACACTGAGAAGTAACCCAAAAGAAAGGTTTTCTGCAGGAATCCAAGCATTTTATCGGCACTGGAGGACTTGCATTTAACGCAGTGGTGACTACATAGAAAAATAATACATTTGTTCTGTACTTTTTCAGACTATATTCTCACAAAACCAAACCGCAGAAACATTAAAGGTTTTCATTTGAAAGCCCCCTCGTTGAATACTGAGGACTGAAACGATCCGTGTTTGTAGCCCCAGGATGGATCATGATATACGTGACTGTCGGGGAGGGGGTGGGGTCACGGCTAACAAAATGCGCTTAGCATGGGTTACTTGATGGGAGCAAGGATGTACTTGAAGCTATATAAACATTAGCAGGAATTTAGTTAGCTGATAAGTTAAAGGAGTTGACATGGTATAATTTAGAGTAGCACACGTTGTGAGCCGGTCTCTCTGGCTGAGGGGTTACAACACTTTCTCCGTAATCCCGTTTATCACGCAGTCTCGTAGCGGGAGAGAACTGGGAGCTGTTCGACCCCAGCTGGTGACTTGCGGGATACTGAGCCGGCCGCTCAGAAAGCAATGGCAAACTACTGAGCGTAATCTTGCCAAGAAATCAACAGACAGCTGAAAGATGCTGCTGTTGACAGCGATGTCCTGTAAAGGATATGCTAAAAAAAAAAAACACTCTGTGAACGACGCTTCTCAATGGCGAAGTCCTGTTTGAATAAACATAGCGACACCACGAGTGTGAAGACCTTGCTTTGATAATTATATAGTTCATTGATTGTGAGTGATGAGAATAATTGTAAACAATACAAGTATAATTGGCTGTCGGAAAGGCTCCGTATAATATAAATAAATCGTCTTCGGAGGTCCGTCAGTTCTTCGTACTTTTAGCTTTTGAGAGCCAATGCATACAGGGATAACTGGCCTGTGGCAGCCTAACGTCCACTGTACCTGCGTTCGTCTCCAGTCGTCCTGACATTTCCTGCCACTGGAATCAGATGGATGCAGGCGAGAGAGTGAGGCCGATGAAGTTGCGCAGCTCTTCCTCACTATAAACAAATTTATGCGCAAGTCATTCTTCATCCAATTGTCTTCATCATTCCTGATAGACACACTTGGATGCAATGAATGGTCATCATCATTTTTGATGGACGAACATCCATACTTTTGGCCACAGAAACGGGATCAATTAATTGGTCTTATACAGCAGTTACCTTGAATCGCGAATTTACAAATACTCTTTCTACCCCTCTTTATAACCGTCAAATACAGCAAACACATATCCTTTCCGCTTTATAAATCTAACGCTGAATGTCCTTAGTCCATCATCTGATTTAACAGTACATCTCTGTGTTCACGCAAGCTACCCAAACACACCGGCAAGCTTGATCCTTTTTCATGTCTGGCCACGAATCCTTGTGGGAATTACGTTGACAGGAATTCGTGTTGATCATCTCTCGATTCAGGTCAGGTAAATAGTCATTGTAATTCCTTATGGACCTTCTCTTATTTTACACACTCTGTACTGACCATGTATTAACTCGTGCACGCACTATGATAATATATGACATGGACTGCGACGGGTGGTAGTTGTAGTTTTAGTAGCAATAGTAACAGAAATAATGATAATAATAATAATAATGGTAGTTGTACTGGCGGTGATAGCAGCATCAGCAGCAAAAGCAGCAGTAGTAGACGTAGTAGTAAGTAGTGTAGTAGTAGTAGTGGTGGTGGTGGTGGTGGTGGTGGTGGTTGTGGTGGTGGTGGTAGTAATAGTAATAACAGATATAATACCAGTAGTATTAATGGTAGAAGCAGTAGTAGTAGAAGTGGTGGTGATGGTTGTGATAATGGTAGCAGCAGCAGCATCAGTAGTAGTGGTAGTAGTAGTAGTAGTAGTAGTAGTAGTAGTAGTAGTAGTAGTAGTAGTAGTAGTAGTAGTAGCAGTAGTGGTGGTGGTGATGGTGGTATTGGTGGTGGTGGTAGTAATAGTAACAGTTGTTTTTTTCAATTGTTGCGTATCCCTTAAGGGACGTTGCAGTCAACACCAGCATTTTCAGCTGCTGTTGATGTACTAGGCAAGTGTTACGTTCAGTAGTTTGCCATTGCTTTCTGAACAACCGGCTCCCATACCAGCACGTTATAACACAACGCAACACGGTCTGCTGCACAAATCGGTCGCAGCTGAGTTTCGAACGCCTGGTACCCGGCTCACGAACCGCGTTCGCAAGCCTTTAGCCACCGAACCTTAATAGTAATAGTAATAACAGAAATAATACTTTTTTTTTTTTTTGCATATCCTTTACAGGACATTGCTGTCAACACCAGCATCTTTCAGCTGTATGTTGATTTCTTGGCAAGATTACGCTCAGTAGTTTGCCATTGCTTTCTGAGCGGCCGGCTCACATACCCCGTAAGTTACCGATGCGATTCGAACCACTGCTGATTCAAACCGTCATCACGTTACCGACGAGAGTATACGAGATTACGGAGAAAAGTCATAACCTCTAAGCCACGAAGCCGGCTGAAATAATACTAGTAGTAGTAATAGTAGTAGTAGTAGTAGTAGTAGTAGTGGTGGTGGTGTTGGTGATGGAGATAATGTAGTAGTAATAGTAGTAGCAATAGTAGTAGTAGTAGTAGTAGTAGTAGTTGTAGTGGTGGTGGTGTTGGTGATGGAGATAATGTAGTAGTAGTAGTAGTAGTAGTAGTAGTAGTAGTAGTAGTAGTAGTAGTAGTAGTAGTAGTAGTAGTAGTAGTAGTAGTAGTAGTAGTAGTAGTAGTAGTAGTAGTAGTAGTAGTAGTAGTAGTAGTAGTAGTAGTAGTAGTAGTAATAGTTGTTGTTGTTGTTGTTGTTGATGTTGTTGTTATAGTAGTAGTAGTGAGTTGTGGTAAGTTGAGTTGAGTCAAGAACCTTCATCACTGCAACTGGAGCATCTGCATAAGCGCTCAGTCTTCATGTTCAACAGCCAGCGAAGAATTCCAATACTAATGCTTCACTCTGATTATATGTCCGTCTTGCTTTACTTCTGAATGGCGACAGTCAACCAAATCATTCCGAACATCCTTTGCTGCTGCATTATCTCTAGACCATGTGGTCTATCTGTTCTTCTGCATTAATTAGATTCTCCCAGAGGGCCTTTACCACATCTGCCGTTTCATGCATTAAATCACCCTTAATGATGCGTCACCAGCCAATCTGTCTGCCTGTTCATTTACAACCACACCAGGGTATTCTAGAGAAAACATCCAGCAAATGCTCACAACCCGCGACCTTTGAATCGATGCATGCCATTTCGCACGAAGCATTCCTGTCTGCACCTTTGTCACCATGCTATGTGAATCAGTCAACATGTGATATACAGTTTGTTCTCCAACCAGTGGAAAGCTGCAGTAACCTCCTACACCTCCATTCTCAGACTTTAGATTGTGGTGTCATATGCCAAGCTCTCTTTTACCAAACATTTGCCATTTTCTTTTGCTATGAATCTCCAGGAATTTCTTGTGCCTTTTCTGCTTCTAGAGTGTGCAGTAGTAGTGGTAGTACTATAAGTAGTAGCAGTACTAGTAGTAGCAGCAGCAGCAGCAGCAGCAGCAGTCGTAATGGTAGCGTTGATGGTAATGGCAGTGGTGATAGTGGTATAGTAATTGTAGAAGTAGTAGTGATAGTCTTATGGCAAAGGTGTTTCTAGAGTGAGCAGTGTTAATTATTTTAGGTGACAGCATAATGAAGTGAGATGACCAACCACCTTTCTCGCCACTTTGGTAAGTAAGCACATTAACCTCTATGGGACCTTGCCTCCTGTAGTGAATGTACTCATAAGAAAACGACCATGAGCGCTTGGCACAGAATGAGCTGTAACGAACGGTCATATCATCACATCGTTGAAGCCGCTTCTCTGCTGGCTCCTTGGACATATGTTCGAATCCCCCCTCCCCTCCCCCGTCTAAATAATTTTTAAAACTTACGTAGGTTTCCATGTCAACCCAACGTAAAGGGCATCAGCAAACATCCTGAGAAGTAACTGTGGCTGGCTAGTTATTACTACTGCCGCGACTACTATTGCTGCAGCTGCTACCATTACTGCTACCATTACTGCTACAACTACTAGTATTGCTACTACTACTCGTATTACTACTACTACTACTACTACTACTACTACTACTACTACTACTACTACTACTACTACTACTACTACTACTACTACTACTACTACTATCACTACCACCACTACTACTATTACTGCCACTATTACTACTATTATTGTTACTAATATTACTGCTGCTACTACTACTACTACTACTACTACTACTACTACTACTACTACTACTACTACTACTACTACTACTACTACTACTACTACTACTACTACTACTACTACTACTACTACTACTACTACTACTACTACTACTACTACTTTGTTACTTTTACTACTACTATAACTGCTATTACTACAACTATTACTATTAATACTATTACTAACACTACTACCATCACCATCGTCACTACTACTACTACTACTACTACTACTACTACTACTACTACTACTACTACTACTACTACTACTACTACTACTACTACTACTACTACTACTACTACTACCATCATCACTACCACCACTAAAACTATTACTGCTACTATTACTACTATTATTGTTACTAATATTACTACTGTTACTACTACTACTCATCATTGGCACCTTTCCGTCTTGACAGACGATAGTTTGGTACATTGTGCTTCAAAAAGGCTTAATAACTACGATCCATGGCGGTGGCGAGTGTGGCTGGTAAGGCCAATTCTTGCTGCAAATGTTTGCCCACAGTAGGTGCATGTGAAAACATGGTCATTTCCACCATTTTTCACCATCATACGTCTCTCACGCTCTGTTTGTGCTTTATCTGCAATCATTTTCTCCTTTGTCTTTATTCCATTTCTGATAGTTGCCCTCCATGCAACACGTTCAGCGGCGACGTGCTCCCAATGTGCATTATCAATGCCTGTATCAATCATGTCCCGCTTACACACATCTTTGTATCGTAGTAGAGGCCGACCCTGAGATCTCCTACCCGTCTGTAATTCACCTAAAAAGATGTCCTTTGGTATTCTACCATCATCCATCCTCCTAACGTGCCCTATCCATCTAAGTCTACGAAGACTGAGCATGGAATACACCGTCACACAACCTGATCTTTCCAATACTTCAGTATTTGTGATTTTGTCTTGCCACTTAATACCAAGTATTCTTCGCAGACACCGCATATGAAAGCTGTTTAAACGTTTCTCTTGGCGTGAGTAAGTTGTCCAGGTTTCACTGCCATAAAGAAGAGTACTAAGGACACAGGCTTGGTAGACGAGGACTTTTGTTTTGGCAGTAAGCTTCCTGTTCTCTCAGACTCTTTTTGCTAACATGTTCATTGTTGTTGCTGCCTTGCCAATCCTGATGTTGATTTCCTGATCGAGGGATAATTTGCTATTTACCACTGATCCTAGATATGTAAAATGGTCTACTATCTCCAGTTCGGCGTCGTCAATAAAGATTGATGGTACACCATGTGCACCTTGTGACATAATCTGTGTCTTCTTTTTGTTAATTGTTAAACCAAATTCAGAACAAGCATTGGAGAATGCAGATAGTAGACATTGTAATTCTTCTTCAGAGTGGGTCGTAATCGCAGCATTATCCGCAAAAAGCAACTCTCTGATTAGTACCCTGCTAATTTTGGTCTTGGCCTTCAATCTCTGAGCATTATAGAGGCCACCATCTGAGCGTGAGTGAATGTATATACCGTCATCCTGATCACGAAAGGCATATTTCAGTAGAAGTGAAAAGTATATCCCAAAGAGGGTGGGGGATAGTACACAACCTTGCTTAACTCCACTCTTGATTTCAAACTCTTCTGAAGTTGAGCCATCACACTTGATTATACCCTTCATGCTTGTGTGGAATGATTCCACAATGGACAGAAGAGTTGGTGGGCAGCCAATCTTCATTAGGGCTTTGAACAGACCCTCACGACTGACCAAATCGAATGCCTTTGTGAGGTCGATGAAGGCAATAAACAGTGGCTTTTTGAACCAAAAATATCATATCAATGGTAGACCGGTTCTACGACGGA